>JBBPQV010000758.1:0-15577 GCA_038092675.1 Boletus rufocinnamomeus | reverse complement strand
GACGGGATCCTTCATACGGAATACATTGACATTCATCGGAATACTGGAAAGGTACATTCTTTTTTATTTTTACCTACATTCCTTTGATTCTCCCCATACACCTTAAGGGGGAGTGTTGTAAACTCATCTTGAATGGGTGAGAACATTAGTAGCTTACATAAGCAAGGCTTATTTCGGCCTGCTAGTACTGTAGTTTTTCTTTAGTGGCTACACTACAGTTTTCTACAGGTATGTAATTAGTCTACTAATACTAGTGACTACACTATAGTTTCCTACATGATCAACTGAACTCAAACTTTTTGGTACTTTGTCCGACGTGTATGGTACATGAAACCTACTGCATAGTACATACAGTCATCAGCCGAAATGGTGACTGAGGGTTGTCCTCAATACAAGAAATCCGACTTCCTAATCATTGTGCTGAATGTCGGAAGATGAATACTGTGACCCGGGATCAGCACAACCATCCGGGCTTCCATATCTTTGGTACCCGCGAGAGCATGCAACGCTTACCATCTTTGTCAAGGTAGCGGGAAGGGTTAAATTGGGCTGCATCCACCAGTCCTTGTCTAAGCTAAGGATTCTGTCACCAACTGCCAGCAATCCAGCATACAATTTCAGCTCTGCAAAGAGCTATGTTATTCCAAGCTTATATCCTGTCCGAGACTGGCAATGCACAATAAATATAATGAAAATACATCATTGGGGTTAGGGTCAACAGGATCACGCCCTTATTTTTACACCCACCTATCGCGTCTCCGCCAGGGATTGCTGAACAGCAGCCAGGACCTGGGCATGGACATCCTTGCCCGCAGCAACGAAACCATAATTCTCCCCCAAAGTCCGACCAAGTCCAAAGTCGAGAGATTCGCCTCGTGAATCCGTGATGACACCGCCAGATTCCTCAACGAGCAACGACCCAGAAGCGTGATCCTGTATACCAAGAAACGGGCAACATTATTTATTATGTAGTACACCGAGATGAACACCGAGCTCACCCAGATCTTCTCCTTGTACCCGGCTCCAGTGGGCATTCGGAGGTAGACACCCCCATCGCCTCTAACCAGGCAGCCATACTTGGCTTGACTATCCATTCGCGTCGGATCCCGCGTAATGTTTAGTAGCTCGGATACTCTGTTGTTAAACGCGAGGTCCGCGTGCGCAGCATCGACGGATTCCAAAAAGTTGAGCGACCTGGGCCCAACGGGAGGGATCGTCAACGGCGCCGAGTGATCACCCGAGAGCGTCACCTGTATGTATCCGTAAGAGAGAAAGAAAATGGGCTCGGAAGGTCCGTCGACGTACCTGTTCGGCGCCTTGGCCTCTGACGGCGACGAAGATGCAACCCCTAGGTCCATCGGGCTCGGCACTCTTCACCGGCAGATTCGGGCAGCCAATGACGCCAAGAACAACTTCCCCCTGGATGATCAACGCCAGACAGACAGCATACTGTCCACCGCGCAAGAACCCCTTTGTTCCGTCGATGGGATCGAGCGTCCATCGACCTATGGCAACACATCAGACACGTCAGAGGCATCAAGCAATCGAGGACGCACGTCCGATGCGACCGCCTTGATCACGTCCACGGTCGATCGCATCCATGAGTTGTTCAGGGGTACGTTCTTGACCGGGACCGAGACCCCACTCGGACGTCTCGTTGGCCGCTAGATCGGCGGTGAGCGTTTCATTGGCGAGGGCGACTATCCGGTTTCTAAGCGCAACGCCGCTCTCCTGACGCAGCTCATCTGCATCTTCTTCGCCGACGATGGGATCTGTGGGGAAAGCGCGGCCGAGGATGGTATTGACGACAGCCTGAGCGGAGTAGTCGCCGACTTGGATGTGATGTCAGATGCTGGGTTCGGCGTAGCCTGACCCATCGGTGCTCACCTGTCACGGGGGACTGGTCGCCCTTTGTAAGCGTCTCGTTCTTGACGAGGTTGTTAAAGATAGAGGAGGTCAGTGCGCACGCGTGTCGCACGGCGGCCACTGCGACTTTTTTTTCGAATGCGAATGGAAGAGACATTGTGGTGGAGGAACGGTGGAAGAGAACGGTCAGGTTTCTGTGGACATGTCGAAGCATAAGTATGTGGACGTGGGTGGGGAAACTGAGTTTTGACGCACGTGACTACTTATCAATATCCTTCTCATATCCATAGCCGATGGGAGTGTCGCTAGCAAGTCGCTAGACCCGCTACCAATCATGAGTCCAGTTACGGCCCTCTCTCGCTTCCCACCATGATCATCCCAGTCCTCCTCGGACTCGCGGCTGTACTGCTGGCCATCGAGGGTGCTAGAAAGCTCAGACGCTCGACCTCACCAACACACCTCCCACCTGGCCCAGTACCCATTTTATTCCTCGGAAACGTGCTCGGTTTGAACAGAAACGCGCCCTATCTCACATACACGGAGTGGTCAAAGACGTACGGTATGTCCCTCTTGTCTCCACAGCGTGCCGGAACATGATATCGATGTGCGACCCTCTGACAGGGGATATCATTTACACGCGCGTCTTGGGCCAAGACATCATCGTGTTGAACTCGGAAAAAGCAGCCATTGACTTGCTCGAAAAGCGGTCGCAAAAGTACTCTGATCGGCCCAAGTTCCCTACTGCAGACCTGTAGGTTCTCCCGCCACCCCAAGGGCTCTTGCGCTGACAGCTATGCAAAAGGTTAGGCTGGGAATGGACGTCGGCTCTCGCGCCGTACGGGCCGAGGTTCAGGTTACACCGACGATTGTTACACCAAGTCTTTCACGCCAACGCAGCACTCACTTACCGTCCAAAACAACTGCAGAGAGCGTACGAGATGTTGACCCATTTATTGTGTGACCCAGCGCGTTATGAGGCCCATTTCACCACGTGCGTGTTCAGCCTGTTTGTCATACCTCGAAGGCATGATGTGGTGCTCACGCTACTCATACACAGGTTGGCAGCATCCGTGATCATGGCGGTGACGTACGGGTACGACGCAAAGGAGGGTGACGCGTTCGTGACGTCGATGCAACGCGCTTCAGACATCTTTGCCCGTTTTGCCTCGCCTGAACTAGTCGCGCTAAGCTCAGTGTTTCCGTACTGTGGGTTGTTTTCATGCAATTTAGTGCCTCTCTGTCGTTCGTTGATACGTGTATGATATAGTGAAGGCGTTGCCCGCGTGGTTTCCGGGAATGGGGATCAAGTCCGAGATTGCTGAATGCCGACGTCTAGTGTCTGAGGCGGTGAACGCACCGTATGCATGGGCCAAACGACGCGTCGTACGTCCCGAAACCAGTGATTACATGTGTGTGTGGCTCATGCGGAACGCTAGGAGGAAGGGAATGCAGCGCCGTCCATGGTCGCTGATACGATCACCCGGTATCGTTTGGACGGTGATTCCGAGCACGGGGAGATCGTGCAAGCCACCAAGGACTCTGCAGGGACGCTGTTTTCAGGTGATCACTATTTTATCACGTGCATGCATTTTACTCCTCGAGGCTAACGACTTCCTTAGCCGCCGTGGGGACGGTTCGTTTTACTCTTCTATCATTTGACATTATGGAGTGATGTGTGAACGACAGACCCACTCTATACTCCTCGTCTTTGTCTATCTCATGATGAACCACCCAGAGGTCCAACACCGCGCGCAGGCGGAAATCGATCGTGTGGTCGGGCGGCAGCGACTGCCAGACTTTGGAGACCGACCATCGTTGCCGTATGTGGATGCGGTGTTGCGAGAGACGATGAGGTGGCATCCGGTGGCGCCTAGTTCGTTCCATCTCGACGCTTTGTTTCTGGATTTGCTGATGTGCTCTAGTTGTTCCTCATGCCGCGATCGAAGACGATGTCTACCAAGGGTATCACATTCCCCAAGGTGAGCAGCGTTGTCGTTGTCGGTGGTTCTGGCTGATCGTTCTGTGCAGGTGCGACGATCCTAGCTAATATTTGGTAAGAGGCATCAACTCGCGAGTGTGCGTACGAGGATGACGGATGATGGTATGGTAGGGCGATATCGCACGACGAGGAACAGTATCCCAACCCCGAGGCGTTCACACCAGAGCGGTTCTTGCGTGACGACGGTACGCTGAACGAGGACAAGACTGCGTGGGTGTTTGGGTTCGGGCGTCGGATCTGGTGCGTGGACGCCCACGCTCGTTCGCGTATTCCCATCTCTGACGTGGTTGCACACAGTCCAGGGAGACATGTCGCGGATGCCTCGCTTTGGTCTGCAATGGCGTGCATACTGACGGTATTCACGATTGAAAAGACGGAGGGGTCTGATAATGTAAAGTGGACGACGGGGTTGCAAGTGTGCGTGACGTTCAACTCGGTTAGGGTGTGTGTGGGTCGACGCTAACGCGGTTTTGCCAGACATCCGGTTCCGTTCCCATGTAGGTTCGTCCCGAGAGACGGAGAGATGGATTCCCAGAAGCTGGCATCGCTGATCTATGCCAGCCGTGTCGATTTATAATATTCTCTCCTGCCGTTTCGGCCTATGGATTGGAAACCAGCCTGCCCGATACATAGCGTAGATAGTTTTCCTTACTACAATTACCGCAGTCGTTCCTTCCTAATCGGGCAACGCCCGCATACTTACACGTTCTACTCTCGTTTTCCTCCAGTCTCGTATGCCCGTACTAACCGGAGGACCTACCGTCCCCGCTCGTTAGTCTCTGACTTCTCGTATGGCTTTGCTATGATACGCTAATTTCTTTGTGTACATACTTGTAATCGTAAGACCGTTCCGTGCATTCCCGCGAGATGACGTTTTGGAGGATGTGACTGTGACGTAACATGACACGTTACACATCACGTGCATTCTAGATTTTTCTTGGTCGGAAAGTTTTTTAATTGCATTTTCGTCTCTTTTCATTCAGCTGCATCCTTGGTCTCCTTCCTCGTCCTCTCCTCTTTTTCCTCCAAAAACACACGATGCACGCTATCTCGTCCTCGTCGTCCCGGGCAGCCCGTAGGGCAGCTGCAAAAGCCTCACGGCCTATTCTCGCCCGTGGTGCTCACAAGGAGATCAAGTTCTCCAACGACGGACGGGCGAGTATACTGAAGGGTGTCGACGTCCTTGCCAACGCTGTCAGCGTGACCCTTGGCCCCAAGGGTAAGTCGCACCCAACCCGGTCTTTCATATCGTGAACCGTCGTGGTTGACCACGTGGTGCAGGTCGCAACGTCATCATCGAACAGTCCTTTGGCGGTCCCAAGATTACCAAGGGTGAGTCAGACTTTTTTTCGCGCGTCGCGCACCGTACTCAACGAGAGTCTCACAGACGGTGTGACGGTCGCCAAGTCGATCACGCTCAAGGACAAGTTTGAGAACCTCGGCGCCCGGTAAGCCATGGTTCCCCTCTGACACCATGTCGTTCGCACGCTCACACGTCCCTAACAGTCTCGTTCAAGACGTGGCCCAAAAGACAAACGAAATGGCGGGTGATGGGACGACTACGGCAACGGTGTTGGCACGCGCCATTTATGCCGAGGGTGTCAAGAACGTGGCTGCAGGATGTAACCCCATGGACCTCCGTCGGGGGTCGCAAGCGGCCGTTGACCGTGTCGTCGAGTTCTTGTCTGCAAACACCAAGAAGGTGACGACGACAGCGGAAATTGCTCAGGTCGCGACCATCTCTGCCAACGGTGACACGCACGTCGGCAACTTGATTGCCCAGGCCATGGAAAAGGTCGGCAAGGAGGGTGTCATCACCGTCAAGGAGGGCCGTACGATTGAAGATGAGATCGAGATAACGGAGGGCATGCGGTTCGACCGCGGGTTCATCAGTCCTTACTTTGTCACCGACGTCAAGGCGCAAAAGGTCGAGTTTGAGAAGCCGTTCATCTTGTTGAGCGAGAAGAAGATTTCGCTCTTGCAAGACATTCTTCCTTCGTTGGAAGCGGCTGCGCAATCGCGTCGTCCTCTGGTGATTATTGCCGAGGACATTGACGGCGAGGCGTTGGCTGCTTGTATTCTCAACAAGCTGCGGGGCCAGCTCCAGGTTGCTGCCGTCAAGGCACCTGGCTTTGGTGACAACCGCAAGTCGATTCTCGGTGACCTCGCCATCCTCACGGGCGGTACTGTCTTTACGGACGACCTTGACATCAAACTCGAAAAGGCCACGCCTGACCTCCTCGGGTCTACTGGTTCCATTACTATCACCAAGGAGGACACCATTGTTCTCAACGGCGAGGGCTCCAAGGATGCCATCCAGGCGCGTTGTGAACAGATCCGTGCTCTTCTCGCTGACCCTACGACGAGCGAGTTTGACAAGACCAAGTTGCAGGAGCGGCTGGCCAAGTTGAGCGGTGGTGTTGCCGTCATCAAGGTTGGTGGGAGCAGCGAGGTCGAGGTCGGTGAGAAGAAGGACCGGTACGACGATGCGCTCAACGCTACGCGCGCTGCCGTTGAGGAGGGTATCCTTCCTGGTGGTGGTGTCGCGCTTCTCAAGGCATCGCTGGCACTGGCGACCAACGCGCCTGGTTCGGCGAGTCCACCATCAAACCCGGATGCCAAGATTGTTCCCACGATTAACTTTGATCAGGACCTCGGTGTCAACATTATTCGCCGGGTATTGACCCATCCTGCACGCACCATTCTGACGAATGCTGGCGAGGAGTCGTCGGTGATTGTCGGCACGCTTTTGGGGCAATACGGCAGCACGGACCAGTTTGCCATGGGCTACGATGCGAGCAAGGGCGAGTACGTGGACATGATCAAGGCGGGTATCGTGGACCCACTCAAGGTCGTGAGGACTGCGCTCGTGGATGCGTCGGGTGTGGCGAGTTTGTTGACGACGAGCGAGGCGTGTGTGGTAGAAGCGGAGGAGGAGAAGCCAGCGGGTGGACCCGGAATGGGTGGTATGGGCGGAATGGGTGGCATGGGTGGCATGGGCGGGTTCTAAGCGCCGCTCTTGGCATCTCATGACGATGATGAATGAACGGGCGAAAAGTATAATCACTTGCATCTTTTTCATGATTACCCCCCACGCTCCCCTCTTCACGGTCGTTGGCATTGCTCGTCGCACTCTGATATACATAACGTACTTACTGCATAGTCTTTTGTTTTTCGACCACGCTATTCCAATAGCATCACCACTCAAACACGTATTGCTGTATCGAGCAGTGATCAAGTCGGTAGCAGTAACTGAGACACTCACGGCAGTCACGCGGTTAGCCGGATACTGATAAATAGACCCATTTTGCGTTGTCTCCTTCATTGCCCTCTTTCCGCTTCGCAGTCTTTTGTTTTCCGATCACGCTATTCTAATAGCATCACCGGTCACCACTCGGCGAACACGCATTGCCACATCTCGAGCGGGTGATCCGAGACACGGGGGCAATAATAACTGAGACAGTTACGGCGATAACGTGGCTGGCCGGACACTGATAAATTGACCCATTTAGCGTTGCCTCCTTCATTACCTTCCTTCCTCCTCGCATCCGATTCTCACACACACGTCCTACCCGCAACTTGCGACTCGAAAGTGACGACGATGGCCACGATCGATCTGAAGCAACAACGACGTCGGAAATTCGAGGGGGTATTTGAACGATTGAGAGATGATCTGGTGGATCATATGATGGGGGAGAACATGCCTCCCGAAGCTGTCGAGTGGTATCGTCGTGTGCGTCTCTCTCTCACACACACACGTTTTATTCCCTCGAGTGTCCCGATTGATGCGATGTCCGGGCCCGAAAACAGAACCTCGATTTCAACGTCCCAGGTGGGAAACTCAATCGCGGGATGAGCGTCGTCGATTCGGTGGAGATTTTGAAGGGGAGAGGGTTGACGGACGACGAGTATTTCAAGTCGGCGTTGTTGGGGTGGTGTATCGAGTTGGTGGGTTCGTTTATCTGGTGGGGTTGGTTCACTTTATTCATTCCCCCAGCTCCAAGCCTTTTTCCTCGTCTCGGACGACATGATGGACCAATCGATCACTCGCCGTGGACAGCCGTGTTGGTACCGCGTCCAAGGGGTGGGCAACATTGCGATCAATGATTCGTTCATGCTCGAAGGCGCGATCTATCACCTTCTCAAGAAGCACTTGCGATCCGAGCCGTACTATGCCCATTTGCTCGAATTGTTTCACGACGTACGTGATTTTTTTTTTCGTTCCCGGTTCTTTGCAACGTATACATGTTGAGACCTGTGTAAATCGCAGACGACGTTTCAGACGGAGATGGGACAGTTGGTCGATTTGATCACGGCACCGGAAGATCAGGTCGATTTGAACAAATTCTCGCTGAAAAAGTAAGGCGTTTGCTTGCCCACGTGTTCGCGTCCCGCTCACGCCCCACAGACACGCGTTCATCGTTCAATACAAGACGGCGTACTACAGCTTCTACCTCTCCGTCGCGCTTGCGATGCGCGTCTGCGGCGTCCCAGACGCGTACGAGGTCAACGGGCAAACGGTCCATCCGTACCCGCTCGCGTTGTCGATCCTGCTCCCGCTGGGAGAGTACTTTCAGATCCAGGACGATTTCTTGGATTATGCGGGGACGCCGGAGCAGATCGGCAAGGTCGGGACGGATATCGTGGATAACAAGTGTTCGTGGTGTATCAATGTTGCGTTGGAGGTGGCGACGCCTGAGCAGCGGGCTGTGTTGGAAGAGAACTATGGGCGCAAGGATGGGGAGAAGGAGGCGAGGGTGAAGGAGGTGTATGAGGCGGTTGGGTTGAGGGAGCGGTACCGGGTGTATGAGGAGAGCGTCAAGCTGCGGATTGAGGAGTTGATCGAGGGTGTGCCCGAGCCCGAGGGGAATCCAGAGGGTGGATTCCTACAGGGGGCCGTGTTTACGGCGTTTTTGAACAAGATATACAAGCGCACCAAGTAGAACATGTGTGTTGCATTTCGGTAAACAAGGCGTATATATGTATGGGTATGTTACAGGTCGTGTATATAGATATACGAGTTATATATGTACGTGTTGGAAGTGATGTGTAAAGGCAAAGCGTGTTTGGGCCGGGAAGAGATGGGAACTCATATGATGGCTGAGGATGCCTCGGGGCCGAGTAGTGCGATGGCTTTTAAGCGCGAGCGGTGGGCGTCGCGTTTCGCTTTGCGTTCCACTTCCTCGGCTTCGGCGAGGTTGTTGTAGACTTGTGCGAGGTCGGCCCAGAGGGAGGGGTCCTCGTCGTCGGTGGAGGCGGTGGGGTGGGGTGGAGGTGGGAGATGGGGTGAGGGGGAGGGGAAGAAGCGGAGGGGGATGGGGAGGAGTTGGGGGAGGACGATCACGTTGGGTTTCTCGTCGTCGTCATCATCGCTGTCCTCGTCGTCGGCATCATCGCCGTCATCGCCGTCCTCGTGGTCCTCGTCGGTATCATAGTCCTCATCATCGTCATCATCGCGGCCCTCGGACTCGGATTCGACATCCTCGGCATCGGTATCGGACTCGGACTCAGACTCGTCCCAGTAGTCGAGTTGGTCCTGATCTGGGAGCGACTGGAGAGGCCCAATCGATTCGTAGCGTCTCATCTCCGCGATCTGGGCTTGGATGAGGGAGTGGAGGTACGCCTCGGATGGATCGGGTGGGGCAAACGGGTTTGGGACGTCCCAGACGAACAAGTCGCCTTCGCCCTCGCCTTCGGCTTCCGATTCCGAATCGTAGTCGTAGTTGTGGTCATCGGAGGAGGGGGAGGGGGAGAAAAGGGATCGCTCGGTGTCGTCGACCGGATCGTCGCTGACTGATGGGGGTGGTGCGGCAGAGATGCGCTTCTTGCCAAGACGGAGTCGAAAACCGAAGCTGGCACGGAGAGTGTTTACGATGGACCTGGCAGACATTTCGATGGCAAAGTGGAATGGGACATGCCTCTTAAATATTTATTGAGGTGGTGTGGATGGCTGGAAATGGACATGAATAGGCGGTCTATTTTTGGCACGGGTGGGTGTGGTCGAGTTTTTAGACGAGGTCTTGGCTCGACTTGCCAAGACACGACTCGACATCTTCTGTCGATATTTCTGTCACCGCGCGCATATATGCACCCTATCTCGTCCTCGATGTCATCGTCGACGACGAGCTCGCGTTCAACATCCGCCTTTGGAGCACTGTATATAAATAGCCCCAAATGGCACATATATAAAACCGCGCAACGCTCTCGATTTAGCAGGGTTCGTTTTCCTTCTTATACGGCCCTCTCCCCTCCCAAAGTACTCTCCATCTCGCCATTTTCCCTTCTCTGACTACAATGCGTCTCTCGTCGCTCCTTACCTCCGCTTCCCCGCTCCCTCCACTCCTCCTCGCCGCTGCCCTCCTCGTGCACACCGCCACAGCTCAGGATCGCACCACAGAGCAGGGCGAGGCCCAAATCACCAGTCCGTCTCTCTTTCTCTCTTTTCCACCACGCTGACTCTCCCCAGGTGCGACAGAGGAGTGTACTCCCTACTACTACGCCCCTGTCAGTGAGGCCATCGCCGCCGGTAAATTCCCCCCCATCTGGACCCCCGCTACCATCATTGCAAACGATACCAATGCAATCGCAAAGTACCAGAGCATTCAGTCCCAGATACCAAACATCCAACCAAACGGATACCAACCCCAGTCCCTCGAGGGAAACTGGACCAACTTTACCTATTCTTCTTCGGATCCCGACTGTTGGTGGACCTATGCACAATGCACAACCCCAAAGCTTGCAGGTCTCCCCCCAGATCTCGCCGCAGTCCCAGAGGTGCGCTCTGCCCCCTTTTTTTCGCCCGGACCGTCCTTACCCCCCTTTAGCCGGATACTCTGGGTTACGGCTTTGACGACGGTCCAAACTGCTCTCACAATGCTTTCTATGATTTTCTCCAGCAGAACAATCAGAAAGCCAGTTCGTCCCCTTTTTTTTATTGTCACCTCCCCTGTCACTCACACCTCGTAGCCATGTTTTACATCGGCAGCAATGTCGTCGACTGGCCCCTCGAAGCGCAGCGCGGCCTCGCAGACGGTCACGAAATTTGCGTTCGCAAGTATCCGTTGTTTTCTCCCCGTTTTGTCCACTGACGTCCCCCCAGACACGTGGTCTCACCGCTATAGTCTGTAATCTCCGCTTTGTTTCGTCATTTCTATTCACCGTATCCTCGTAGTGACCGCGCTCACAAATGACGAGGTCTTTGCAGAATTCTATTATAGTACGTTTTGACCATCTCGTCACCCTCGTCGCTCATTCCTTTCTAGCTGTATGCGCGTCCTTTGCTTGTCCCACGCCTCGCTTACCCTCTCTAGATGGAAATAATCAAACTGGTTATTGGCGTCACGCCAACCTGCTGGCGCGTCCGTATTGTCTCCATGTTCATCCATTCCCATCCTCACCCGTTCCCATAGCCTCCCTTTGGTGACGTCGACGACCGTGTCCGTGCTATCGCTCATGCCCTCGGTCTTCGCACCATCATTTGGAAGTACGACTCCAATGACTGGCGTGCTGGAACAGGCAACATCACCGATGCCGACGTCGACGCCAATTACGAGACCCTCATTGCCCGCGCTCAAAATGGCACCTTTAACACCGTACGCTCCATCTTTTCCGCCTAGCTACCGCATTTCTGACACGCTGCACAGGCCGGTACAATCATGTTGACCCACGAACTGAACAACTTTACAATGTCCGAGGCCATGAATTTTTACTCCCAGCTCAAGGCCGCATTCAAGTATCTTGTCCCCATGGGTGTCGCCACAAACCAAACGCAACCATATGTCGAGACCAATTATTCGCTCCCCAACTTTGAGCAATGTCGGTTCGCTTGCCTTGTACGTAATGACGTCATTCATATACTTTTTTTTTCCCTAGACATTGCTGGAACAACGACGCTCTCGAGCAACACTGCCTCGCCCACGGGTCTATCCGGTCAATCGACCTCGGGTACCAGCGGGGCGAGACAGGCATTTGGTACTGTGGGCGGCCTGGCTGTGTCGGCCGCTTTCGTGGGTGGCATGTTGAGATTGTTGATGTAGAGAAAGGCCGTCGCTCTTTTTATTTTTTTCTAGATTCTGGACAATGATCTCGACCACGCCCTCACGACTGTTTCGACCACTTATTGTCCTGCATCGTTTTTGTCTCGCTCGTACTTGGCCTGCTATGTTCCCCCAGTCGATGTAGAGCCCGTCTTGTTGTTTTGTTTTTTTACAGTACATAGGGGCGTTGTACGGACCGATGCCTCATTGTTGTGTTGTCACCTGGTGCAATCCCACGATGTATACGGGTTGAACAAGTAGACTGTTGTTGATGGCGTACGGTATCCATGCATCGTATTTGTTTCTTTTTTGGAACTTTCTCTTTTTGTGCACTGTTGACATGACATTGGAACACGAACACGACACCTGGATCGGATGGAGGAGGCGAGGTCCGGAGATGGAGCGTACATGGCACCCTAACACGTGTACTGTGGTGTGGTATGACGTGTTTGGGAGGGGTGGGGGTCGAGCGGTTGATTTGACGTATGTGTGATGGTCATGTGCACGAAGAGGCCCAAAGTACCGTGGTACATATAACGTCTTTAGGAGGTCGTCCGTGGTGGGTGTTGAACACGCGTGTGTGGGCGTGTGCGAATGTGTAATTGGCGTGATGCCAATCAGGCGGTGCGTTATTAGAGTTTTCGAAATGGTCAGGGGTTGGACGAGTGACGTGCGTGGGAAGGGCGGTTTGCGCCGGTGCCGGTGGTGTGGTGCCATGCCACTTTGTCAAGTGATGTGATGTCAAGTAATGCTGATTCGTCCGTCCGTCCGTCCGTGCGTCGTTGTGGATCATGAGATCAAGCCATGGGACTCGGTGGTGGTGCATACCAGGCACAGTGGAAACCACTGGCACATTGATCCGTAGACGAACCGTTCGACGACGTGAGTTGTATATGATGACTGTATACTGTATGAGGGTCTTCACGCGGGGGACTTGACATTTGTACATCGTACTCGAGTCACTTTTGATGGGTTTATTTGGTCTGTACTATCAGGGGAATGTTCACCATATTGTGTATCACGTGTCACGCATTGTGTCTCGTGTGTCGTGTGGACAATCAGAAAAGTAGAGGCTTCAGGCAGTTGTCAGCTTGCAAACTTGTTACAGATTTCTTTCCCTTTTATCCTTCTAACTACGCTCTCGCACATTCATCTTCACACATGCAAGAGGGCTTTGCCCTTATGGCATTAACCATGCAGTATGCGACTTTCACAGACGATCCTCTTGATACAGACGAATAATCTCTTTTAGGCAGTTCTCTCGTACTGCCTCGTAGTCCCCTCTACCCAGATGGTCTGTGCGCACTCTTACTTAGATGGTCTGTGCGCTGTTCCAAGTAGTATAAATACTTCACCCTTGTACTATAGTTCTGTATCTAGTTTTATGCAATCTATTGCTTAGAATCTGGTCATTCCGCGGGTGATTAAGTCCTAACGGATTAGTCATAGCAAGACCCCTAAGGCTTCTAGTGTCTTCACACTACACTTGAGCATGCGCTTCGACTAGGTTCTATGCATCAGTGTAACAAAACTCATCCATCACTTCACTAAATCAGGAGCCTCCTGTGGACCCAGCATATTCCATGTAACAGATGAGCATTTTCATCCTTATTAAAAGGACAACTTCACAGGTAAACTCTAGCAATAAAAACTTGGATTATTGTGAAAATAGCTAAGCAGGTTATGTGGGGGGACTGGAAACTGTGTTTGGTTAGAACAGTCCAACTGGGGGTGTGCTGGAACTGGAAAATGAAGGTGATCTACCTACATTATTGCTACACTGCAGCCACCTGTCCACATATTCATAAAGTATAAAATATAATTATTACCATTATCTTGATTTGATCTTTAAAAGTATATATACATATTGAGACTTTACAAAATTTGAAGAATATAGTAAATTCTAGGAATAAAAACTCAAATGATTGTACCAAAGGTACAACTGCGGGTGAAAAATAGCTAGTCAATAAGTTAGTGGAGAATGGGGTGTGGGAAAGTGGTATCCGACGCTTATTTCATGTATTTCATGTATTTCGCTATTTTCGGTTATTTCAGGTTATTTTGGTTAGCATTCAGTGTTTGCCACGTGTATTTCCTTTTTTGGTGTGCGCTCACCTGGCACGAAAACCGTTGTCCGTTAACTAGGGCACAGCCACAGCCGCATGTGTAGCATGAGTCGCCTACACTTTTGCTATACTTTGGTGTGCTTTTTTGTTACACTTCTGCTACACATGTGCACACTTTTTTGCTACACTTTTACTACACTTTTCACTACACTTTTGCTACACTTTCACTACACTTTGGTGCGCTTTTTTGCTACACTTTTACTACACTTTTGCTACACTTTTTGCTACACTTTTGCTACACTTTTACTACACTTTTTGCTACACTTTTGCTACACTTTTGCTACACTTTTGCTACACTTTTGTTACACTTTCACTACACTTTTAGCTACACTTTTGTGCACTTTTTTGTTACACTTTTGCTACACCCCTCCTTACACTTTCACTACACTTTGTGCTAGACATATGAGCAATATTCTTGAGTGAAAGGCTTGATAGCAAATATATTTACATGACCACCAATTCAATATTAAGTCAGCCCAAAGGAAGAGTATAAGAAGGAAATCCGAAAAAATAAATGGCTTGACTGATTTAAGTTGAGCAATTGTGGTCAGATTGTGGTAAGTTTAGTCAGTGGTCAGATGATGGTAAGTTGAGCCAGTTGTGGTCAGTAATTGTAATTGTGATCAGTCTTGATTTAGGCAGTTTCCTTGACTATACACTTCATTAAGCTAGCTACATCATACTACACCTACCTTAGATATTACCCTCTGCCTTCTCCTGGTCAGCATAGTATTTAGATATGGTTGAGGAAAAAGGTTGATAGTAAATATATTTAAATGATAATGGTGATAATATACAAATAAAATTTAAAATCTGTAAATTGATATTGATTGAACATTAAATTGATTCAAAAAAAGAAGTTGAAAACAAAAAAGAAAAAATGCATGAAAAATAGGAGCAGGAGGCTCCTGATTTAGTGAACTGATGGGTGAGTTTGCAAGCTGACCTGCCATCAGCCTTGTTCCTCAGCTTCAGGCAGTTGTCAGCTTGCAAACTCATCCATCACTTCACTAAATCAGGAGTCTCCTGCAGATCCAACATATTCCATGTAACAGATGAGCATTTTCACCCTTATTAAAAGGACAACTTCACAGGTAAACTCTAGCAATAAAAACTTGGATTATTGTGAAAATAGCTAAGCAGGTCATGTGGAGGGACTGGAAACTGTGTTTGGTTAGAACAGTCCAACTGGGGGTGTGCTGGAACTGAAAAATGAAGGTGATCTACCTACATTATTGCTACACTGCAGCCACCTGTCTACATATTCATAAAGTATAAAATATAATTATTACCATTATCTTGGTTTGATCTTTAAAAGTATATATACATATTATGACTTTACAAAATTTGAAGAATATAGTAAATTCTAGGAATAAAGACTCACATGATTGTACCAAAGGTACAACTGCGGGTGAAAAATAGCTAGTCAATAAGTTAGCGGAGAACGGGGTGTGGGAGAGGACGTACCCGACGCTTTTCTCGGGTGGGTCGGATGGGTCGGATGGGTCGAGTGGGTTGAGTAGCTCGAGTAGCATGAGTAACTCGAGTGT
>JBBPQV010000757.1:0-15586 GCA_038092675.1 Boletus rufocinnamomeus | reverse complement strand
CAACAATGGGAATGTAAGTGAGGGAATACTCACAGTACAAGTGGAAATGACAATCAAGTGGTCGATAATACCTAGTCAGAGTGTGCCAAGGTTTGGCTCAACAATGACTGGTTAAGAGTGAAGAGCAGAGGGGGATTCACCTCAAACAATAGGAAGGAACTTTTGATCATTAGAGATGTACAAACGACATGAGTAGGTATATGTACATCTCCTGAGTAAGGTTTGGTAGGAGACCAAAAGTTTAAAAAGGATATATCCTGTGACCATATGTAATGAGTCATCAGGATATGGGATATGGTGCAATTGCTATAGTAATATGGTGTGACTGACTTAGTCAATGGTCAGTCGTCCATGATGCCATAGATCTGGACTTATCATGTGACTGATCACATGATAAAGCCAGGTCCAGAATCCACATGTAAGAAGCTATTATATGAAACGTGAAGAGTGTAAAATAAAGAAGAAATAATATGTAATTATATCGTATAATTTCAACACCCCCCTATGCTATTCACATGAAGAAGATGGAAAGGGAATTAACTGTAAGCATGATTGTATATCCTTGAAATGTTGCCAAGTCAGATTTTTAGTAAAAATGTCAGTGACCTGCTTGGAAGTATTAATATAATATAAATGGAGTTTTCCATCCTGCACACATTTGCATATGTAATGATAGTGAATGGGAATGTGTTTTGTGCAACCTTCCTAAGCAGGGTTCAATGCTAGAAGCATAGCTCCCTGGTTATCACATAGGAGATCAATGGGTGGAACCATTATGTGGATCTCGTAACATAAAGACTGTATCCAGGATAGTTGTTTAGCTGTTTCTGACATGGAAACATATTCAGCTTCCATAGATGATAGGATTACCATCTTTTGTCATTGGGATAGCCCGGAAACTATGCTATCTGCCAAGAAGATGGTGTAACCTGATGTAGAGCAGCATTTTTCAACATCTCCCACCCAATCAGTGTCACTATAGGCCAAGAAGCCCGTTCTATCTCCACCTTTGAACTCTATGCAGAGATGCTTTGTAGAAGTGAGATAGTGTGTAATATACAATCCCTTCTGTAAGTGCTCATTGGTGGGATTAGAAGAGAATTGTGACATCTTGATTACAGAATAGGTGAGGTCGGGTCTCGTCCCAAGCATGACAAATAACAGTGATCCAATGACCAACTGATAATGGGAGCAAAGTGATGGTGAGGATTTATTGGCAGTGGATGGCTTTGGAATGTAGCCAGAAGGAAGGGGTGTGCAAGTGTATGCAGCATTCTGTAAATGAAAACATGCTATCACCTTTTCCACATAGGCAATTTGGTCTAGTCTCAGGGTACAGGTTTTTCTGTCCCTGGTTATTTGCATCCCTATATATTCTTTCGCTTCACCTAGATCGCATGACTCCCACTTCTTCATGAATTGCTTCCTTTTCTGAAGAAGGTACTTCTTATCAGAACCCATGAAAATTGCGTCATCAACATAAATGAGAAGAATGATTATAACTTCACTGTTAAAATGAATATAAACTCCTGGGTCAGAGTAGGAACAGTGGAATCCCATATCTAATAAAGATTTATGAAGGGCACAACTCCATTGCAAGGCAGTTTGTTTTAGACCATAAATGGCCTTGCGTAAGCGACAAACTTTCCTTTCTTGACCTTTGGCTATGAAGCCTTCTGGTTGAACCATATAGATTTCCTCATCTAAGTTGCTGAATAAAAAGATGGTCTTGACATCTAGAGCCTCGAGGTCCCAATCCTCGAGAGCTGCAAGTGCTAATAGGAGACAACATGTCTCAAAGTGGGCAACCGGTGAGAAGGTTTCTTCATAATCTATTCCATAGACTTGGGTAAAGCCTTTAGTGATGTAACATGCTTTATAGTGTCTGTCTGATTTCTTGACATATGTTACGGATTTCTTTCCTTTCTATCCTTCCAATTACGCTCTCGTGCATTCATCTTCACACACACGAGAAGGCTTCGCCCTTATGGCATTAACCATGCAGTATGCAACCTTTACAGACGATCTTCTTGATACGGACGAATGACCTCTTTTAGGCAGTTCTCTTATACTGCCTCGTATTCCCCTCTACCCAGATGGTCTGTGCGCACTCCTACTTAGCTGGTCTGTGTGCTGTTCCAAGTAGTATAAATACTTCGCCCTTGTACTATAGTCCTACATCTAGTTCTACGCAATCTACTGCATAGACTCTGGTCATTCCGTGAGTGATTAGTCCTTGTGATTAATCATAGCGAGACCCCTGAGACTTCTAGTGTCTTCGCACTACACTTGAGTGTGTGCTTCGACTAGGTTCTACGCATCAGCGTAACAACATAAGTCCATCTTCCCATGATGGGTGTACGATCTTTTGGAAGGTCAACAAGTTCCCAAACACCTTGTTCACATAGAGACTTAATCTCCTCATCCATGGCTTCTCGCCATTTCTTCCTTTCCTCATTTGGGAGTTTAAGGATATCCCAGTAATGGTTGGGAGTGACTGAAGCTGCGGTCATTAGAGTGGATATCCAGGAGTGAGAATACATCTGACCTAAATCTTCATCCTCATTGTGGGTCTCGCGATGGATAGTTCTGGTGTGGCAGTGGGTATGCCTGGTCTGTTGCTTCTAATATCTCATTCTATCTCCACCAGTGGTCTATCCCCATAGATATTATCTGGGATGATTTGTGGTTTGCAAACATGTTGTGGTCTTGGTGGCAGTAGGAAGGATTCCTGAGAAGGTGTTGAATCAAATTGGGGATTGATGACTGGAGTGGTGGGTTGTTCAAGAACGCCTTGGCATCTTGGTAAGGGTTGTGTAGGTCAGTGATAAGGATGTGGACTGAAGTCTCTGATAGGGTGGTCGTTTTCTTCTCTCTGTCTCTGACCAAGATATCAGTCAGGTGGTATGGAGTAATCAACAAGAGAGGGAGTGCGCATTCTTTTGTCAGAACGAGTGGAAGGAGAAGGTTTGGAAGGAGGTACTTCCTTTCAATAGACACATGGTGGTGATGGAGGTGGATGACAATTCAATCTGTCGGCTCTCTTATCCACATGTGATGGGCGAGGGTTCCTGGGAGGAATAGGAGGTGAATCCAGTCTTGGTGAAACTGGAGGATTTGGAGAAGGAGCAGCAGGTTGTTGTACCTGAGGAATTTTCAGAACATATGGATGGCCGTCCATGTCCAGTAGATCATGTGTCATATTAGGATTAATGGGAATAGAAGGTCGTTTGTCTTCTTGATCTCTGGGACAGTTTGGAAGATCAGATTCATTGAATGTGGCAGTAGATGAGATAACAACATGTGATTTGGTCTTTGACCAAAAATGGTAAGCCTTTGATCCTTTCTCATAGCCTATGAATATCATCTCCTCAGCTTTAGGAGAGAGCTTTCCATGGCAATCTTTCTGTGGGATGAAAATGTAGGCATGACATCCAAATACCCTAAAATAGGATACATCTGGTGTGTCTCTGTTCCAGATGGAAACGGGGGTTTTCCAATCATGGCAACACATTGGCTGTTGATTGTAGATGTGCAAAGCGGTCTCAACAGCATCCTGCCAGAAAGATGGTGGCAAACATGTGTGCTGGCACATTGCTTCAGCCTTTTCAAGGAGAGTACAGTTAAAATGCTCTGCTTGACTGTTTTGTTGAGGGATACGAGGGACAGAGGTTTGATGCTCTATCCCCTTTGATGAGAGGAACATTGAGAGATCAGAATTGATATATCCCACCCCATGGTCTGAACATATAGAAAGGAGTGAATAACCGGTTTGTCTCTCGGACCAGGTCATGAAGTCCTTGAGAGCCTGAGTGGCATCTGACTTCCTATTTAGGAACTGCAGGGCAACAAAAGCCGAATTATTGTCTATAAAAGTCATGA
Organism: Boletus rufocinnamomeus; assembly: GCA_038092675.1. Classification (NCBI taxonomy): domain Eukaryota; kingdom Fungi; phylum Basidiomycota; class Agaricomycetes; order Boletales; family Boletaceae; genus Boletus; species Boletus rufocinnamomeus. The sequence goes on along the minus strand of JBBPQV010000757.1, from coordinate 11,704 downwards.
CCCACTTAGCATGTGAGCGAGACTGGATTGGAAATTTGACCAGGTTGGTATGGACCAGGCCAAGAACACGTTTAGAACATTTATCTGATGGCTCAAATGTCTGCTGATGCACCTTTTCTATTTTGCATCCTCTACAGGGTGTGTGAGATTCTTCAATTGTTATAAAAGGCATACCCTTTGTAGATGTGGGTGTGTGTCTCAATGCATTTCAGGAGCAATGTCCAAAGCATTGGTGCCACAAATCATATGATCCAATATCCTGTAGGATCATGGAGCTTGTGGATGGAGTGATCGTAACTGATTTAAACCAATGCAGTGAGTTGCCTGGGAATAAGGCAGAAGCCTGTATCATGAGGTGACCCTGGGGATCCCAGATTTTGCTGTTTTTGGCTATCTCGCATCTGTACTGCTGATCAGTAAGTGCGGTGACAGATAATAATCTGTAGGCTGCTTTAGAACAATACCAAACTCCATGCATAATGAATGGGGTTCTTCTTTTACCCTGCACAAATTGTGTGATTACCATGGTGCCTGGTCCGATCATTTTCATGACAGATCCATTGGCTGTAGTAGCTTCCTTGGTAAAGGATGACAAATGTGAGAAGTCCTTCGAGTATGGTGTGATGTGATGGGAGCATCCACTATCAATCATCCAATAATCTTGGGTAGAAGATGAGACCTTAGTTGTGGCAATGGAAATATTTCCATGATCATACCGGTCCAAAACATAATTGCATTCCTCATCTACATAACCAGGAAAGAATTCTCTACTGTCCCAGACATTAATGTCTCTAGAATGGAGTCCATGTTTCCACATCCCATCTCTGCATCTGCAGATATCTCCATAGAAGGAGTTGACACTTAGGTTTGATGGACCTGCTTCAGTTGTCAAGTAAGTGGACCCACTTATGAAAGGGCTGGTGAACAGTGGGTGCAATATCCTCCATGGTGTCATAATCTCTGTCATTCCAGTTTTGATAGATGGGTTCTTCCTCATCATCCATCTCAATGACCATGGCAAATCCATATCCTTTGACTGCATTGGCATGGGCCTTCCCTTTACCTTGATGTGTGTTTCCAGCCTTTCGATTGGCAAATCCTCAACGGCTTGAAGCTGCATTGGATGAGCCCCCTCTTTCTGGTCTCAACCCTGCTGGTCAGCTGCCCAAAGGCTTAAGGTGAGGATATTTAGTCCAGCATCTGTTGGAAGGATGGGAGCCTTGACAGTGGAAACATTTCTATCCTGCTGCAGGGGCCATTCGAATGGGGATATTCTAACTGCATTTGTTTCAATGGAACAAAGGTGGCCTGCCAGAGAACCTGTCTGGCAGAGGTAAACTTCTCCCATTATCTTTGGAAGAATCTTGTTGGGAATGAAGTCGGCTTGTGAGGTAGAGTGGATGATGGTTGAGATAACATTTTTGTATGAGGGAGGAAGTGATTGGAGGGTGTTATGGTTTTTGTGACCTGGCATCACCCATGACCTCCCATGACCACATGCCCTGGCGGCACCATAACTTTCCCCTCCCCTCTCATGGCATTTGCCATTGTATTACCAGATCGTATTCGATGATCAAGACTTGTGGCTACCATTTCCCCTTTGTAATGGACAATCCCTGGCCTTACACCTAGGATGGGCTCTTGACTCAAGACTGGACATTCACCCATGGACAATGAGTTTCCTTTTATCACAAGGACTCCATGGACTATCACCTAGCAACTGGACATTCCCCCAGATGTTTACGTTTCCATGTAAACACAAGGCCTGGATCTTCCCAGGAGTTTCCCTGGATCTTCCCTGATCCTACTCTCCCTGGTTGGGCTGTGGCTCATTGCCCCACAGATTCGAGATCTCCCGAGCATTGCCTTATTGATCCTACATGCCCCAATACCTGCCTCAATGATCATTATTATCTGAGATACAGCCTCTGGATTGTAGACTCCAACGCCTGCCCTTAACAGGACAGCCTTGATTGATCCTAGATCACCCAATCTATTGATCCTATTATGCCCATTCCGGTTTCTCCCTAGATCATGTGCTATGCAACACGACACGTCTTGGACACACTTATGCCTCCCTTATAGTTCTATTACTATATCAGGTTAGACCGGCCCTAAACTAGTGTACTTGTATATAAGTTCAAGCTGAGCTCAAATAGCTCTCTAACCTGAATCTACTCAATCATACCCAAGGTTCTCTGCTCTCTAAGAGATCTTGGGAAGACTTCTCATTCCTTGGACAAGGTTGTCCTCATACTACTTGCTTCCATGCTATCTCTTTCATCATTATCATCACTGACATCGACCTTGACTCGTTCGTCATCTTCAAGACCTCTTGAAGAGTAGCATCCTTGGTTGGAGTCCCAGTGTTGCAGGTAAAACCATAACAGAGGGTCATCATTGCTTTCAAGGTGTTGGGCAGTATAATACCGCCAGCAGTAAGTTGGTCTAAAAACCCTACCACGATGAACGCTGATGAAGTTCCTTTTCACCAGACCCTTGTCGCAAACCTCTTTATTTTCTGAAGAGAGATGGCATCTTCATTCAAGATCGACTCCAACCTCCAAGCTTGCATTCCTACCTTGAAAGGCTCCTCCAACTACATGCAATGGTCCCTGCAGCTCCATAATATACTTACATTGAACAAACAGTGGGCTGTTGTTGCCGGTACCTCCACTTTCCCTGTGAATGGCACTCCTGCTGAGCAGAATACTTTGATGGAGAACAACCAGGGAGCCCAGGCTATGATAGCTGTTTTCACCTCTGCTGACATGCAATCCCAACAATCCTTCACTTATGATACCGCACACACATCCCTTGCTAAAACTCTTTAAAACATGCTCAATACCCTATATGCTCCATCCGGTGTCATCAAAAATTTTTATATTTTCTGAGAGGCTTCATGCCTTCAAGTGTCAGAAAACTCAGATCTATCTGAAGGCCTTAACAGGCTTAATGGTCTTAAAATTTGGCAGTGGTGGGAACGTGCTAGGATTCCAATTCGGATTTGTCCAAGGTCTGGTGGGAACCTATTGGGATGAGGAAGGTAATGATCCCCCCATCATCTGAACAGAGGGTCCCGAAGAAGAATGGTAACCAAGGGTAACGGAGGGAGCAGGCAGTGACAAGGGGGTCCATAGGGTCTGTGAAGCGTGGTCAAATGATTCCATTAGCTCTTTCCATAAAGCTTCCTTCTCTTCCCACCATATAGGCATGGGAAGGGGTGCAAGTAATTCAAAATCCTCATAGAAGATCTCCCCAAAGAAATGGGAATTTAATGCTATTACATTGTCACGGGAAAGACTTCTAATTCATAAAAGCAGTTTGTCCAAGGAACTAGAACATAAAATGAAATGAACTGCTAAGTGTTTTACAGAGCAGGAATTAAGAATGAAGAAATCGTCCATGAAAGGACCCATGGTTTCATATGTGTAACATTCTTGGAGTTTCACCCCGTCTCATTGCCTGTATTCTCCTGCGTACTGACCTCTGTGGTACCAGGGCATTGGCCAGATGTCTATGGGCTGATTTCTTCACATAGCCTCCTCTTTTCCTCTTAGATATGGTCTGAGGTAAGGCATGTTGAGCTTCTTCTTCAACTGGGTGGTGTATATCTTCGGGTAATCCAGGTCCGACAAGGGCATTGTGCAGAATGGTCAGCTGTGCAGTAAGATCATTAATACAAAATTCTTGCATATGAATAGTGGCTGAGTGGTTGTGACAAATGTGCCTCAAGTCCTCTATAATCTCCAAGTCAGCTTCTTTGCTGATTTGGGCTTCCTCTGCTCTATCCCATAGGTGAGCAATCTTTGTGTCCTTGATGATCCGATCTGCCTCCATAAGTCCTTGTGTGGCAATCAATGCCGCTTTAGTATCGATGTGAGCTGTGGACTCATGCTCATAGTTGTCTTGCCATATGGCAGAATCAGAGAGTAGTGAGAGAGAGGAGGGAGAAAAGGGGAAAGAGTCCTTAGAGGGGCCATCAGGTGCCATCTCTTCCTTGGTCTTGAAATCCTCTAATGGAACTTTGGCTTCATCCTCTATCTTTGTCCAGATTTGACCTAAGTCTGCAGACGAGGGTTTGATCCCAACCAGGATGCCATTGGATAAGGTCCATTCAACTGTTTGGTTGTCTTCTGAACATGAGTCCCTGTGTGAGGGATGTTCCAACTCCACTGCTGTGGTAGCGGGTAGTGTTTGCCTCATCAAGAAGTTGGAGGTGTAGGGCGTCAGCAAGATCCAGGTTGGGTTCATCTCTGATTTGGGTGGCAATGAGCTGGTAACTGAATGTATGTTCGGGGAATATAGGGCAGCAAATAAAGTCATTGGGGCGGCAAGGTGAGATGATGTAGCTGCCATCCTGGTATGCCCAAATGAAAGATTGGTTCAGCTGAGGGAAATTTTCGACAGCTCTAGCTGGAGAGTTCTCCTGGGCACGAGGTGGAGGAGGTGGAGCTAGAGTAGTACTGCTCAACACTGAAGATTCAGAGTTATTTCAGGAGAGGTTGGAGGGAGCAGGAGTGCGAGGAGAAGATACATTGAACGGACATGATATAGGAGATACTGGACATCAGGAAATGGGAATGTTGGTAGCAATATGCTGAGCACATTCCAAGCTGGATAGACCAGCAAGAGCTGGGAGATCTGGATGAAGGGGGTTACACTTACAATGATGGTGGGTCTCGCAAACTAGGTGCGGTGGCTCCTGTGGAGGTCTCTGTGATGAGATTATAACCCTATTAATATTCCATCGAGCTGTGTGGGTAAGGGTAACCTCGTTCTGGTAAAAGAATTGTAGAATGGCAATAAGAGGGATTGCCAAGAAAAGGGTGTAGAAGATCTCGGCTATTAGCTGGAGTCCAGACCAAGCAGCTAGGATTGTAAGCAGTAATGAAATCAGCCAAAAAACAGCAAGAGTCATTTTCACTTGTTGTGCTGAATTAGGGAATCGGTTTGACTGTGCCTAATCAGGCAGGGCTCATAAGCTATCACAAAGGTGACAGGAAGGAAAGGACTGTCTAATGCGATGAGTGCAGAGTGGGGGCAATGATGGGAATGTAAGTGAGGGAATACTCACAGTACAAGTGGAAATGACAATCAAGTGGTCGATAATACCTAGTCAGAGTGTGCCAAGGTTTGGCTCAACAATGACTGGTTAAGAGTGAAGAGCAGAGGGGGATTCACCTCAAACAATAGGAAGGAACTTTTGATCATTAGAGATGTACAAACGACATGAGTAGGTATATGTACATCTCCTGAGTGAGGTTTGGTAGGAGACCAAAAGTTTAAAAAGGATATATCCTGTGATCATATGTAATGAGTCATCAGGATATGGGATATGGTGCAATTGCTATAGTAATATGGTGTGACTGACTTAGTCAACAGTCAGTCATCCATGATGCCATAGATCTGGACTTATCATGTGACTGATCACATGATAAAGCCAGGTCCAGAATCCACATGTAAGAAGCTATTGTATGAAACGTGAAGAGTGTAAAATAAAGAAGAAATAATATGTAATTATATCGTATAATTTCAACATTTATCTCAGTGACCTGTCCAGCCACAGTTGCCACAGTTGCCAGTGTAGCACTCATGCTTTTTCCCTTTTCCCTTTTTAGATGGGTCAGCATTGAACGCAGCAGCGTCTTTGGCTGATTTTGCTTTCGATTTGCCAGGGTCCTGCAACATGAGATGGTCGTATTCATCTATGACCATGTTGAAGAGGATATCAATTGCAACAGTTTGGCTGTGGATTTGAGTAGCAGCTGAGATTGTGGCAAGGATATTGTTATATGTGTGTGGGAGTGATGCAAAGAAGATGTTGAATAGATCTGCATCTGAGACAGGGTTTCTGAGAGAGGCAAGTTCTTCTCTTAGGGCTATGACTTTGTTGACATGTGCTCGTGCATCTCCATTGTCCTTTAGCTTCAGCTCATTGAGCTGTCGTCTTAGCTCAACGCTGACTACTAGTGAGCGTTTTTCGAACATGGCTGTAAGGGTGTCAAAATACTCTTTAGTGGTCGTCTTTTGCCTGACGCGCATGAACAGAGTATTAGCGAGTGTTGTCACAATGGTATGTTGGGCCTGAGCATCCTTTTCCATCCATTCAGCCTGGTCTTCCTTATATTTCTCAACAGCCTCTTTCTCGTCTGTGGTTTTTGGTTTCCACGTCGGAGGTTGGCCATGTGCTGGATTGGTTGGCTGGAGTTTTGTACCATTTAGATAACCTCCAAGTCCTTGTGTGAGTAGAGTGACTTCTAGACGACTCTTCCACAAGATCCATTCCTTTCCAGCTGGGTTGAGTTTAGGTGGGGAATACCAAGAGTATGGATAACCCGTGCGGGTATAGTACCCATACCCACATGGTCGCCCTTAGTCTCCCCAAACCAAACCTAAAACTTCAAGATCAGCAGATATGGATGTTGTTCCCTCATATTCCTCACTCTCATGGTCATGGTCATCATCACCATCAACGCTGTTCAGTTGATGCTGACAGTGTCACAGTGTGTTCAAGCGCTGCCCATATATGGTAAGTTGCAGTGTCCCATATGGTTTCTACTGATATTTTTTTTTCCTGCATGTCTCTCCCACTAGTAACTCATTCTCCTCACCCACCCTCACTCTCACCCCACCTTCAATGGCATCACATGTGCAGAAGCAATGGCAAAACATGCATAATTAGCGTGCATGTTTTGCTGTTGCTTCTACATCACCCTCATCCTGGCCCTCATTCTCACCCTCACAGTTCACCCTATCCTTGTCCTTGCCTTGCCTTGCCTTGCCCTTGTCTTCACCCCCATCCTCATCTTCACCCCTCACCCTCATCTCCACCCCCACTGTTACCTTGCCTTGCCCTCATCTTGCCTTGCCATCACTTTCACTCTTGCCCTCACCCACCTGGCCCTCATCCACTTCACTCTCATCCACCCCTTGTCCTTGTCCACCCCTTGTCCTCACCCTCACCCTCATCACCTGTCGCTCCTCAGCCTTGCCACTCGTCCTCATTCCCGTCCTGCAGGAGTGATGGCACAACCTGCACAACTGCATGTGTTGTGCTGTTGCTCCTGCATGCCATCTTACTCTTGCTCTCGCCTTGTCCTCACCCTTGCCCTCGTCCTCCCATCACCATCACCCTTGTCCTCCCATTGTCCTCGTTCTCTCCTCATCCCTGTGTGCCATTGCTAAGACCATGCAGAAGTGACCATACAACATGTGCATTGTATGGTTGTTTCCCTTGCCCATCCTCGTCCTCCCCTCATCCCCCCCTCATCGCCGTGTGCTGTTGCTCACAAGAGCATGCAGAAGTGACCATACAATGCATGCAATTGCATATGTTGTGTGGTTGCTTCTCTCACCCTTGCTACTCCAGTTCACCACCCCCGCTGTTGTCCTACACCCACAGGTATACCCATCACAGGTATGGTTGCAGGTATGCACATCTTGACCTGTGCTCAGACCTGTATCTGTGGCCATGGGTGTGTACCCCATACAGGTATGGGTATGGGTAAGGCCCCTGGTACCTGGGGGCATACCCGTGATAATCCCTAAGTTTAGGGAGTCTTAATGATTCCTTGTCTGAGTAGGTCATTTTTGGCCAAGTTCGAGGGTGTTTTGGGCTTGTTTGACTTTAGTTGTACAAGCCAGGGCTCATAACCTATTAAACACAGTAGGACTCAGTCACTGTAGTAGACAGTTACTGAGGTGTGTATCATATGAAAAGAATGTCTAAGTGCGATGTAATTACATAATCAGTATATGTCTGTTTGTATCATATAGAAATTCCTACACCCTCATCCTTGACCGATGCCAATGACGAGGAACAATGCAACACACATGATTGCAAGTGTTGTGCCATCTCTCATCTCTGTCCCTCATCTTGTCCTTGTTCTCACCTTACCCCCACTCCACCTTCAACTGACGATGATGATGATGTGTCATCCTCGTCCTCACCCTCACCTCACCCCACCCTCAACTGACAAGGAGGAGGGATGGCATAGTGCGTGCCATCGCATGCATTGTGCCATCCCTCATCTTGTCCTCACCCTCACCTTGCCCTCACCTTGCCCTCATCCTCACATCCTCATGCCATCACTGCCATGCCACACTGTCACCCTCATCACCCTCAGCATGCAGGAGCAACAGCAGAATGCACAAATTGCTCTCTTGCATTCAACTCCATGTTTGTACCTGCAGGTATACCCCCCTGGGGTATGGGTATGGGTCCCCATTTTGCATACCCATGCATTTACCCATACCCTGGTCACAGGTACAGGTAAATGCATGGGTATGAGTACAGGTATGCCTCTGGACACCCAGGGGTATACATACCTGTGCTATTCCCTACGGGCCTCTGCAGGTGCTAGGACCACCAAGAAGCATCAATGAGAGATGACAACACTGCAGCAAAAATGCGCATGATGCATGGGCAGGCAACTCAATCTGACCAAACACATTACAAAGCACCCTGATCTACACTCAGGCTTCAGACAACGAGGGACACACTCCATTCTTGAAGCTTCAAGTTGTCTCCGACACTGTTGAATGTCGCCAGACCTGTGCTCGCACATTATTTGGGTGTCCCGCTCCTCTCTGGCCACAGTTCTGAGCTGCAACTGTCCTCACATCAGCGCTTCTGATCATTTCCATTCTTCAATGCTGTGGCAGCAGCTCAGTCAATGTTCAAGTTGAAGGTGCATCATGGTTTGCTTTGAGCACATCAGCAAATCATCATGTAACCTTCAATGACTTTAAATCATCTTTAGTCTCACTTTGCACATCCCTAACCTCAAGCAAAAGTATACTTTCCAAGTAGATTCACTCACTTTTATTCTGCTTATGATGCACTTTATGCTGCTTCGCAGTGGCGAGAAAGAAAACACTGGTATTTATTATGCAACAAAGCACAATCAAAGCACAGCTCAAAGCACAAAACATAGTATCCTGATGGTACCAAAAGAGTATATTTGCTCAAACTATGAAAATGGTGTTTTCATGTGCCAGCAAAAAACTGAGCTGGAAAACAAAAAAAAAAAGGAAGCAAAATAAGTGTGGAGGGGGGGGGAGAACAGGTGGCATGTTCTGGGGTGGCGATGCCATGTCAGACAGAATAAAGACAATGAAAACCACTGGCAGGTTGGGAGCACAAAAATGGGGGCAATGAGGAGTGTGAGATGGTGATTCTTCCTGTTCACAATGCAAAGAAAAATTAGCTACCTCAGAAACAGTGAACAAGCAACTTACAGATATCAGTGAATTCATCATCAGAATCATCCATAGATGGCATCTCATCTCTTGCTGCGCAGCCAGCAATGTTCATATCCTTGGCTGTCTCCTGCACCCTCTCCATCACACTCCCAAGCTGGGAGCTGTTATGGTGTCCAGCAGCACATGTAAGCCCTCTTGTGACAACCCCCCAGTCGTGCTCTGAGAATGAGTGTGTATAAGTACTGAGTTTAGCAGACACTGGATTGAAGGATACGGGAGTGCGTGTGGCACTTTTCCCTTTCAGGTTGGCAGGTGGCATCACACCCTTTTCCATGACCTCTAACCCACACATAAGCTATATGATATGAATCAGAATGATAAGTGTTTGTCAGCTGACATGAAAAATGAAGACAATATACCGCTGCACCCATGAGGCCCAAGATACCCTTTACACCACTGTGTGCATAGTCATCAGTCTTGAGCCCACTAACAAGAATCCAGCCTTTAATGTAAGGGAGGTACGTCATCGCCATAAGTCGAAGCATAAATTCAGATTTGAATGCCTTAGTGGGATTGTCAGAGTTGAGATCTTCATACAAGAATTGATGAGATTCAAGGAGCTGCTTACACTCCACTGTGATCTCAGCTTCCCCATTGCCATAAAAAAAACTTGCACACAGTGCAAGAGTGGAGGAACCAACATTGTGTTGCCAGTTACACAAATACTGATATGCCTGTCAAAGAGTTGCCACATCTGTCCAAGTGAGACTCATTATAATCACACACCTTTTCAACCAGCTTGTGGTATGTATCCAACTTCAAAGCCAGTCCAGAGAGCTCAGGAAATGCAGGAGGTATGATGAGCTTGAGCATACTGGTAATTTTCTCTTTGTTGGTGTCCCACATATCACCTTGTGCTGCTGTCCAGAGGCACAATGTCAGTAGGGCACATCCTTTCCACTGAGCCTCCTATTCCTTAGTGAGGACAAAGGAGTCAGCACCAGGCTTGAGCACAGTGGGCTCCAGCTTTGTGTTGGCATTGGATCCCTTGTCAGTAATTGCAGCAGGCTGCTGCTTGGTGATTGTGGCAGGAGTAATAATGATCTTGGTATCTGATCACATGCTGTCATCCACAAATAACTAGTGCATGTTCAATACCACTCACCAGGCTCAGTTTTGACTATTTTGGGAGGACTCTGGAATGCCGTGACAGACATCTAATGGATGAGTGAATTGTGTTATGTGTCAAAACAAATATCAGCGTGTGACCACAATACTACTCACTTGGGTTGTAATATGGGAGTGTGCATTGCACATGCTGTTCTCCATCATGGATATTTGAATGTTGTGCAGCTCCCTTTCTCCTGTCTTATCTCCACCTTCCCCCTCCACCGAGCCCTCCACTTCAGAGGCTGAGTTATCCCCAGCATGTTTTCTCTTGTGGCTCACAACTTGGGATGCCGATTCTGGCATGTCATCAAATGGGCCATTGTGAGTGGCTATGATGGACAGTATGTTGTGAGACTGGGTCAAGCTTGTTGGTAAGTATAAAATGAAAAAGGGATCTGGCGATGTACTCACCACCATGGTCTTCTTGTTGGCCTGCAGTGCTTCTTGCTCCATGCAGATGTCTTCACTTGCATCATCGAAGCCTCCGACCCACTCATCACTGGTTTCGCGACTCAACAAGGAAGGTACTTGGATGCAACTGACTGTTGTAGCTTTTGTCTGAACAGTGCCACCCAAGATGATAGTTGTAGGCAGTGGAACTGCCAAGGAAACTACACTTGAGGTACATGCCAAATGGCCTTTCCCCCCATCAGATTTGATCAAAGATGACCAGTTTTTGATGCGACCAACAAGCACTGCCTTTGAGTTTGATCTGGCAATATCCTGCACATTCAGAAAGAACAATGTTGCTTTGGTGAGTAACAACGTAATGTGAGAAAGAAAGTCTCCCACAATTTCACACTTGATCCAATCATGGCTTCCTTTGGTTTTGTTTGACTCGGAGTGGCCAGTGCCTGTTTCTGCTTGCAGACCCACTTGACCATTTCACACAGGCCTGGCTTTATCAATTCATCAGCCAGCAAGTCCCTTGCTGGCAGCCTGTTCTGACTGCCACTAACATCTCCAAGGCCATTGGCCTCAAGTGTGAGATGTGTCGCTGTGAGTTAGTGTCATATCCCGGAAATTCAGTAAGTCCAACCCCAGTACTCCAGACCAACTCCGTTTCTTTACATATGAACTCCGGCGCGTTCTCGCTATAGACGCAACCCCTGACCTTCGGATTCTGTCCATATGACTTGTGATATGAGTTATGTTCCATTTTCTGATCTCCGTAAATACTAGTCCCGCTGCACGTTCTCCCCCGAACCTGTGTTCTGCTTAGGAACACAGCTCTGGCTTTATCTTACCTCCAACTCTTTACTTACAAACCAACTCCACCTCCATTACTAATCCTATGTACCTCCAATGTATATAAACTCTCTGTACT
>JBBPQV010000756.1:0-15590 GCA_038092675.1 Boletus rufocinnamomeus | reverse complement strand
ATCTGAACCCAACACGTCGTTGTGGACGACTTCAAACGCAACCTAGAAAGAAGAAGGCTCGCTGGCAGTCGGATACGAGCGAGGAAATGCGCCACAACCCCGCAAGGTTGTTGGAGAACGAGGGAGCAAAGCTACTGCCCAATCAAACAAGTTCTACACGAAACAACTCTTAGAGGGGACGGAGTATATGCATGACTTGGCTCCACCACGGATCCTGTGATGAACATACGCATACACGCAGAATCACATCCTCTACCACGACATGAAAGCGGCCAACTTGCTTATCTCCAATACCGGATCGCTGCGTATAGCGGATCTTGGTCTCGTGCCTGCATTCGACGCCTCTATCGTTCTCCCATCGACGGATGGTGACTCACGAAGCAAGGGTGGAAAATACCCCGACGAGAAGGAGATGATGTATACAATTTGTTGACAAGGTGGCATACCCTCCCGAGTCGCTCCTCGGAACAAGGCGGTACGGAGGCGAGGTCGATATATGGGGCATAGGGTCAGTCTTCTCTTTTCATTCTTGACGGTCTTCAGAAACGTCATCGCGCGGGATTGAGACGCGTCGACCTAAGACGGTGGAACTCACGGACTGAGCGCATAGACCCACGACATGACCTGGGCAGTTGCGGCGGGCGACCCCTACAGTGACCCAGAACGGCATAGAGGCGAGACGAACGACGATGACAATACGACGAAAGCAGAGTGGAAATATCAGGCCAAGAGGCCATAATGGCGAGCGAGACGAGTTGGGAGGTGTCGAGGGTGGTCAGGAGCGTTAATGTGATAGCAACAGCGACAAGAGAGGTGGAGAAACTGCTAGGATGGACGGCGCAACGATCGGCGCGAGCGGCCAGTTGAAACAAAAATAACACGATAGAAGGTCACTAGCTGGAGACAAAATGCGTCGCCTCGAACGCTACTAACGCAAGCGGCAAGATGACAGGCGTACCTAGGTCATCCACACCACCTACAACGACTGGGAAACGCAGCGATGCTATGGGGACGAGGCTCGTTCAGTCGTAGGTTTTATTGTTCCTTCAAGTACTCTACTGATTTATTGTCCATAGGTCACAAGTAATACGTAGGGAGGATATTAGATCTGCACTTTTAGGCTTGTACAGGAGGACGGCATTCTAAGACGGTCGAGTTATGAGACCAATCTAGAATAGAGTCACTGTTCGTGCATGAGTAACCCACTTTACATCTGCTCAGCGTCGCCTGCAATTGACGCTGTCTTTTCTTTCGTCTTTCATTCGCTCCCACCCACCACTCCTGCTCACAGAATGACTCCCTCTTTCAACCCAACCCCTCTCAATCGTTTGTCGCACGCTCCGCGCCAACCAGAGCATTTCTTCTGCTTGGTGCCCAACCCACCTTCGCAGCTTGCTCTCCCCGGCGCAGGTTACCTCGGGCTTTCGCCCAAACCAAAGTCTATCTACCACACAAACAAGTAGTCTACATCTTGCCTGTAACCAGCCTCTATTGTAGCACATATCACCTTTCTACCATACATGGTAGCAATCGAAATACACGGATGTGTGCTCACGCACACGTTAGCACACCTGGACCATTTTCCGCACGACCGATTTTCACAGGGACTTGTCCTTGTCCTTGATCACTTGTGCTGATCACAGACCGACGCTTCCCCGCGATCGATACCTTTCCATACTTGCGCGAAGCTCGAGTCAGTTCTTAATTAGCATGGTCCGTGCCCGTTTCTCTCCCCACTCGCATCTCTCTTTCGGCCTATCGGCGCTTTTTCATGCGTCCCACGTGCCCCGAAACGTTTTTGGACATATCTCTCGATACACAGACGGTCTTCTATGGCCATTGGTCCATCCGAAAATCCGCATCCCCTCTGCTTGCCAATTCCTCACTTCCCTGTGCTTGCCGATGACACCATCGACAAGAAGTTGGGAACATCATTGTCAGTACTTAGAAAGCACTGTCACCATTCATCTGATGCCAGTTTGATCGACTTGCAGCTGGGTCTGTCAACTCTCTGCCCTCGATCACCCCAACTGTGCTATCTCGTCCGAGTCTTAGCACGTGCGATAAACAAGCTTGACGGTGCGACGGTCCGATCACTTATGCTCATCACCCGTCGGGATGAAGAGGGTTTCCATCACGTAGGTTAGGTCGACGATGAGCGCTATGAACAACTGTTGGGCAGCTTTCTTGACATGCCAAGAGCCATTAAGAAAGTTCACGGCGCTAACGAGGCACGAACAAGGCGCGCCGCGCCAACCGGCGCCGACGAGGCAGAGTCAGAGACCTATAACTACCTACAAAGGAAACTAGCCTCGCAGACTGTTACTGCTTCCGAAAAGTGTTGCGTGAGGTGGGTGTCAGCAGGTGCTGAAATTGAAATGAGTGACACACCTCCTACATGCAGATTTCTTCAGGGCACCTAGCGCTTCGCCCAAGTTGGCACCGTTCTGATAACAGGGATTATGGGCGGGAGTCGAGCGCCAGCCTGAGTATAAGTACATAAGAAATCCGATCCTTTACTCTCTGCCTTTCTCTTACAGCTCATTTGGAGACCTCATCGATCATCCGCTGTCTTTGAGTCAATTGTACTGCTGTGAAGGTAAGGACAATCCTTCCGATTATCACTCTCTGCTAATGGCTCCGACACTGACCAGTTCATCTTGGTACTTCTTTCTGATAACATTATAGCGTCTACTGACGAGACATCCCTAAAGCTCGCCTCTTCCGTCTAAATTCCACCTCTCTCTCGTAGCAAGACCTCCCTCACTCTTCATGTCCGACTGTACTATTGTTGGCAACGATGCTATGTATGGCCTTGGAATTCGTCTGGGGCTGTACTTTCAATGGGCTAGTACCGTACTATCCCTTGGTTGGGTGCCGTCACAGGTGGAAGCCATGCGCGACATAAATGCCTACTTCACGATCTCAATCCTAATTTCCCTTATCTATACCACCGTCAACCATCAATCCTCGGCGTCCGAAATCATCACGGTCTTATCTCTCTGTAGCGGCGGTGCCTACGCGAGTGTAGCCGCTCAACCGCTCGGCTGGCTCTTCGGCTTTGCTCTACCAGGATTAGGGCGCCGTTCTACAGTGTTACTACAAAACGGCATCTTCGTCACGTTGGCATATTATCAAGTCTGGCTTTTCTATCGCGGATTGGATTCTGTGGTCTTTTCGTCATGCACCCAATACGAGTTCTTCTTCGCCAAGGTGTCCATCTACGGTTGGTTACGCACATTCCACAAAGTGATAGGGACAATCAACGTGATCCTTCCGACGATTTTCTTCTGTCTTTCCAATCTCAAGTTCTTCGACAAGGATGAGGAGAGCAGTATCATGTCACAACTTCAGGACGACCCAGCTATGCGCGTATCCTGCGTGATATGCGCCGTGACGTTCCTAGCAAAAGAAGTCCTCAATGCGGAGCTCACGATCAGATGGAATAATATTCAAGGTGTTCAGAACTTGGGTACTACAGGGCAGATGATACCTTTGATCATCGGCCTTCTCGGATTCATCAAGACTTGGTACACGCTTATTCGGAGTATTTACGAGAAAAAGAAAGAGTAGGTCACATTTCCTGAATTTTGATGTGCATTCAACCTTGTTTAATGCCATAATGCCATAGGGCGCGAAACGTGGGGGATGTAGAGGGTCAGAGCGATAGTGATGCCAAAGATGGGGGCAAGGACGGTGACCAGGTACATGTGATGATCACGGACACAGTTGAACTCAAAGCTGTGGAGCCTCACCGGGAGGATTCGACCACCCGTTCCACGTAAATACGCGCCATTACATCTCATTCCCTCAGTGTTTTATCAACTGAAGTACACCACTTCTATTTATCATTTCAACACTCTTCTATCTGTGCATCATACCAATTATGATCGACATCACATCACAGCTGAGCACAGTCCATAATCGGTTCTATGCCATCCTCGAACACTGTCGATTGTGGCAATTGATACCAAAAATGGCTGGCGCTGATCGATTCGATGATCCTCAACTTTGAAGCTAATCAAAATAGGGGCTCGCCACTCTCAACGTCCGCGCCATCATGAGAAACCTATTCAAGAACATCAGCATATCGAATTTGCCGACTCGGAATGTCATGTCAACCTTTCTTCATGAGTATCAATTCGACGGACCTACACGCAGCCCCTTCCGCACTGATTTCAAAACGACAATCAGCATCGTGTTCGATGGCGAAACACAACATTGTTTCTCCTCCGTGAGGATCGTGCTGTATTGTAATTGCAATTTACAGATAAATGAACAGCATGCCCTGGTATGTCCCTTCACGGGTGAAGGTGCATTGATGGAATACTCACATATGGCCCACCACTATACCACCATGCGCAAAGGGAATTCGACAATCGGAGCCTGTCACCCACAGCTTCAGAGGCCACCTCCACCACACACCTCTAAATGATCCCACACTTCCACAGCTCACAGTTGCATTCGAAGTCCTCCCTTGTTCCACTGCCAGATGTCTTCAATATGAGCTTGTCCCTCGATCCTCAGATGACAAGCTGCGGCGCAGGCTGGACAGCAAGACTGTCTGCCTTCTTCTGGAAAGCAAACACTCGATAACTCCAGACACCTTATCTTTGTCTCTGGCCTTCGAGCACTGTCAGCTACTCCATACTGCATTAATGTGGCCTGGATACTTTTGTGGTCACCATGACAATTCAGTGAACTACGTGACCACTCACACTGTGCGAGTCGTTTCTAAAGGTGGCATTCGTCCAAGAACAACTACTTCTTGCAAGAGGAAGGCGATCGTAAAATCCCGAACACTCACCCCGATTTGGTGGTCCCGCCAATAAGTGTCCAGGGTCCTCCTTTTTTTCCTTTTTGAGCAAAACTGAGGCTGCAGCGCCATTTTCACTCCAAACACGATTGTACTGCTTAATACAACGTTTCACCCTTCCGGCTGTAGACAGACCCACCAAAATGTGTACATTCTGCATCATTCTAGATACCTAATTTACAATGCAATGTGCAGTTTTCTGAGATATGGGGGATTTTGCTCAGCCATACTAAAACCCAAATCTGGCTGATCACGTGCATCATCAATGTAACGTGACTGCAATCAATGCGATTGTTTATAGCAAACGCGTCAACGCGTCTTGGTTGATCGCGCTCTTTCCTTCCGACTTTCATGTACCATACCTCCCTCCTTCATGCCTTAGAGCTATTCTCACTTTATTTATAATGCCTAACTCGGATTCTGTACATCATAATCTCTCCGCATACCGCCAATCTCAGATCGCTCAGGGTTGGTTTCAGCCCTCGGAAGCTTTTTTTAATTCTAGATCCACCCAATCATCGCATTTTTCACTTACATTATCGTCAGGGTCCGAAACTCCCGCACAGTCACCACCGCTGCCAGCAGGACCCCATGCGGCATCCTCATTGGGATCCTCCTTCGAGTCTGTGGCGCCTTCTCTCCCCGACTCTTATCAGCCATCATCATCCTCAACCCTCTCCCAGGACCAAGTCGCTCAGCTCTTGGAGATGGGCACAAGCGACTCGTTTCTCACTTTATTTCTGAATGGCCACATCATTACTCTCATCGTTGGTGGATACCACGCGTTCCAGTGCCCTCACTGCAACCAACCCATCAAGACGAGCATTCCGAGCACTGTTCTGCTTGGAAACAGCGGCCACTTCAATCCATTGACCAGTCACTATCGTCGCAAGCCATGTATTGTAGCATTATCACACAAAGAACACAAGGCAGCTGTTACTGTCTTAGAAGTCAATTCGCCTGCTCTCTCATTCCGTTTGTTTACTCCTCAAGCCGCCTCTGTTGTCTCAAGATCAAGCTCTTTCAACTCTCAGTTTTCACTTTCGGACTCGGACTCGTAAGCTTTTGTTTAAGATTGACTACTAATATGTTCTCAATGGTTTGTCCAGATATTTTAAACGCACGCACTCGACTAGTACTAGCAGCATTTTACTTAGCAGTTCCCTTCCATCTTCCTGCTATGGTTTCTCTTTTCTTTGGGTCGTTTCACCCGGAACAAATATGCAAATGAACATTCCTTGGGCTCGCACAGTTCCAGGGACTGCTGACGAGCTTCCCTTTACGATCAACGTGATCGATGGACAGGTCTTTGCACGCTCTCGTGAGTGCACTCGCATCCCACAGCCTGATGGCTTGTGTTGTCCTTCGTGTGCAGGCCTTGAACCGAGGGTCCGTGACCTTGGTGAGACGATCACCTCATACAAGACTCGGACTCGTCGTACCCTCCTCACCGCTGCCCAACTTTACGCCGTCATTGATGAATGCAACCGTGAGCTTAATCAATGGAAGTTCAAGGTAAATACTTGCTATATTCGTTTTTCTACCTTTGCTTACTCGTTGAACAGTCTCTCAATGATGGTAGAACAATCGGTCGAACGCTCAACACGCTCGACACCCACTCTGCCCTCATGATGGCTCTCTCTCAGTCAGATGCACCATGGTTGCGTCATATCCTCCAAACCCTTCACAAGAACGGAGCAAGCATTCGCACAATCCTTCGCCGCATCGAGGATGCAATCGCCAACGGCTACAAGCCCCACAGCTATAATCAAGATGAACGCGATCTGTTGATTCTCATTTACCGCGTCGGTGGTGTTAATCTCCTCTCAGCACTAAACCAACGACTCTGTCTTCCCTCTGTGCGCACTATTCATAATGACACATCGACCGTCAAGATCACTCCAACCATTGGTCCTATTACCTTCGAGACTATCGCCAAGAATATCCGTTCGGTTGCAATCGAGCCGCGCACATTGGCTGGCCTCACTGCTCTGCGTGGGGTCAGTCTTATGACAGATGAAACTGCGCTTGATGAGGCAGCCACTTATCACCCGGTTGAGAATGGTGTAGGTGGCTATTGCTGGAAACATGCCGGCAATGTATATCCATTCCTTGATACTTACGAAGCAGCCGAGTGACTCGCTACGAAACTCTCCTCAGGCGAAGTCCATCTCGGAAAGGAGATGACGGTTGTAGTAGCTCACTGTTTCGGAGAGGATGGAACGTACCCGATCCTGGCTGCACCCTCATGCAAACAAGAAGACCATTCAGATTGGGAGACCCTTATCAAGAAGCTCATCAACACCTGGTACGACTCTGATGCTCACAAAATGATCGGCCCGCTATGGTCATTTGCAACCGACGGTAATGCAACACGGCGCAGAGCTGGCCATAAGGTTTTCATGGCAAGCAAGTTGACTTCGTCCTCGCCGCTCTTCGGTACCTTGTGTGGCATGTCCGGTCTCAACCTATACATTGGCCCATATGAAATGACGATGGATTTCGACTATAAACATATCCTCAAACGTAAGTTTTTTTGGCCAACGATTATATAAATTCGTGCTAACAAATCTTGTTAGGTATGTGTACAGCTCTTTGTTCCTCTCGCGGCATCATGCTTGACAATGGACGCCTACTTACCTCAAAGCTTCTCATTCGATACCTCCCGTGTCTGGATGACGTAGATGAGGCCAAGGCAACCAAACTACTCTTCCCTGACGATCCTCAGGATGTTCCCCGCGCCGTCGAGCTCATTCGAGCGATCATCCGCCTCGCTGAAATCAACCCCACTCAGCCTCCTTATACAATGCCTGGGACAATTCCTGACATTGACGTCGTCATCGATTTCGAAGCGATCAAGATGCTTGCAAAGATCCTCCATCACTTTCTCGAACCGTTCATCAATCCCACCCTTTCACTCTCGCAGCAGGTTAGCCACATCAGCACGTGCTCTCACCTCATATTTTGTCAATATCGTCTCAACCGCGCTGCTTTCCTACCGAACCAACTTTACTATGACATAATGACCGCCATGAAGAATGTCATCTTCTGTATCGCCAAGCAATTTTGGCTTGACCAGACCTCAAAGTTCTCGTTGCTCAATGTAGGCACGGACCCAATTGAGATCCTGTTTGCCCTTGTTCGGATGTGCGGTGGCCACAACAGTGCCGTTAACTACAAGCAGGGTATCAACCGGCTTCGCTCTGCATGCGATATCAGCAGTGTATATTCACGTAACCCAGATCTGCATTGAGGGCACCGCCGGTTAAACATGTCACGGTCCGAACATGTCGACCATATCAACCGCGATATGTGGCAAGGGGACACTACTGTCCAAAACTGCAATTTGGAGTCGGCGTGGCTGGATGGCCGTGCAGTTGCACTTTCAATACTCTCTACATCGCCGTTGTGGGAAGAAGAATATGACTTCAATGCGATCTTTGCAATTGAAGGGGTGGACATGCTGTGCCCGTTTGGAGGTGGCAAGTATCCGAGTATCAACCATGAGGATGGGAGCAAAGACAGAAGCATAATCACGCTGATGGAATCCGAGGTTCCGCCTCAGGTCATGCCGGAGATCTCTGATGACCAGAACACTACAGCTGAAGAAGAGCCAACACTAACGTTCGAGGACCAGCTCGAAAGTGAACTAGCAAACGGCCTTATTGATGAAGATCTCCCTACTCCATTATCGTTGATTGACCCTCAGTCTTCGATGGATTCCTCTCCACCCCCACCGCCCTCTGGAAAGGGTATCTGTCCCCTCGACTACCTTCTATACAAAGGAAAATGGGTCCACAAGGCATCTATATGTCGACTAATCCTCAACAAAGATTTCTCCGCCAAATCACACGATCGGCTCTTGCGTGTCCGTGGGTTCACTCCCGTCAACAAACTGAGTAAGATACCTCAGTCAATCTCCACTTCCAACACAGACTCGTCATTCATTGTCGGCAATCCATTCATTACTCTCACCCGTCTCGATGATCACACAACCTCCCTAACTCTCGTCCGTTCTACAAGCATCTATGAGAACGGGGTCTCGCGCAATGATATCAACATTAGGACGCTACAAGAGAACGGGTCAAAGATCAAGATATCTGGTAATATACTTTTGCTCGTCCCTTCTGAGTCCAATGAGCTGGAGTTCTCCTGGATTTGGACTGACGCATACCTCAAAGCAGCGTCATCCGTTCCTGGTCTAGATGTGACGACACAGAAGGTTGTCGAACTCTCGACCATCGGCTCACTCATCGAGCTTATCAACCCTGACGTTGTCACCGCGTCCACATACCTTGGTAGAGCGAGGACAAAGGAGATCAATGCGCGTGACCTAACATGGTCGCTCAGTCACGAAGCACTCCGGGCGGTGGTGGATCACATATGGGCACGGATACTGGAGAAGAAGATCCCAGCGTCTGATGTTGCATTGGTTTGCTTGAACGCGAGCCAGGAGTTGCCGTATCATTTGACGGATGGTAAGTCAATGTGTCTCATTTTCATCTCGTACTCACAGGCCATCACCATCTAGGTTCACCTGGTCTCTGTTGCGATCAAGTAACATCTCAGTTGTTAAACATGAACCCGGTTGCCATCATCTGCCCCCGATGCAATGAGTCAACTGATGACATCCGCTCGCACATGGGTGCTCATATTCTTCGAGCCGTCCGAGGAATTGAAGAAACATTGATCTCGCCTGTCGCTCACCTATTCCCATGCGGCTTTTGTGGTCGTTCTCAAGTTGAACACTCGGACTGCACAGTCAAGCTCAAGGTTACTTCATCACATGGAGTCGAGATGCATACGGACTGCCCTTCCAAGGTTCGGATCAAGTTTGCATATGCAGACAAGGGTTCGAAGAAGCGACCCTGTTGCAATGTACCAGTTATTTGTCGGTTGTGTCCGCTCCTTCCGCGCACCAAAGAGACGGATTGGCAGCCTGCTGTGTGGAGGTACAACATGGAACAGCACTTCAACTTTGTCCATCCCAAATATGCCCACCCTGGAAAGCTTCTCAGTCTCCCTCTTCCAAGCAATATCGTCCCTAGCATCATTGTGGACTCTCGCAAGGAAGCAAAGTTTGGAGTCCCTTTTCGTCCCCAGTTCACCCACATTCAAATCATTGGAGAGGATGAAGCTGCACCTGCCCACGAGAAGCGAAGGAGCACCAATGTGAATGGTATTGCTACTGGTTCATCATTGGTGAGTAAATGTCTTCGTACTAAGTAGTCGTGTTCTTGTTCCACCTCCATTCTGTTGCACATTCATTATCATACAAATTGTCTCGTTGCTCCTGTTATTGCGACATGAATTGTTTGAAACTTCTCGTTTATGTCACAGAATCATATTCCCACTTGTCCGTTACTACTTTGCTATGTCATGCATGCCTTTCAGCTCGTTTCAAAGTGTTTTATGTGCTCCCTGTCTGGTGGAGTGGTGTCCGGAGTCTTACCATTCAACCAAATTTGTCAATTCCAAAAAAGATTTTTCGGGTGACAAAACGTGCTATTTATGGTAAGAATAACGCGTTACGGTGGTGGTGGTAGGGCCGTCAGAGAATCGGGGTTAGTGTCTTCAACTTTAGTTTTCCCGTCCTCTTGACTTCTTGCCTTCCGACGGAACTTCTTCTGAAGATATTCAACGAGGCAACTGGCTCATGCAAGTGGCAACACGATCTACTATCATTTGCACAGGTGTGCCGACAATGGTCATGCTCCATGAGGGTACTCTTTGCTCGCCTGGAGTCCCAAAGATGGATGGACTATTGTACCTTCCTGCCAGCACAGTCTCTGGATCCTTATGCGCTTGCAAAGGCATTGAAGAAGACGCCTGTTCTTGGACTTGGTGTGCAACATCTTGATCTCGACCAACACAATGATGGCTCGTCGAATTGCTGGGATCACGCCACTCAAAAAACATCCGGTTTTGCCCCAGCACCCTCCGCTATTCTCCGCACTACCAAAGATCTACAGCGTTTACACCTCTCGCAAGGGTATTCGTCCCAAGCAAATGCACTCTTTTCAAGTTCTCCTCTCCCTGAACTTCCTGATTTACACACGTTATCCATCACGCGTACCCAATGTCGATTCACATGGGTGCCATGGAACTGGAATTACACAATCAGTATGGTCCAGCTCGCGCGCTGCTTGGCATGTTGGTCAGCACTAACATCGCTCGCGGTCGAACACCTCCTACCAGGTAGCCTCGGGATTCGGCGATTTTTCTTGCGACCGCCTGCATGTGCACTGACACAGCTTTGCATCCGCGGCTCGCACATATCGGACACGGACCTCCTATATCTCACCGCGTCGTCCGCGAAAACGCTTGTTCATGTGGCGCTGCAGTGCCTGGTGGGTATAACCCCCGCTGGTCTGCACACGTTCCTCGACTCCATTTCTCAACAGGTGACCTCTCTGAAAGTTGTTCTCTGGATGGAGCATATGTCTACAATCAATGGCAGCGAACAGGCCTTGGATACTTTGATAGACAAGATGTCATGTTTGGAGGTGTTAAGCATCAAGGGCAGGGTCGCAAGCGAGTGCATGTTACGTCGGCGCTCCGAGATGTTTGCAAGGAGTCGTAGTTCAGGGGATGCAACCGTACCAGTGGTTCGATTGTCGACCAACTCACTCGTCCCAGGGCTCAAGGAATGTACACATGACAAGGAATGGCCTGGGTGGCAGGTCGTCGAATTGGACGAGTCCTGGTCAACATGAAGGAGACTTGCGCGAACTCCCCGGACCAGGCCCGTGACGACTGAGCTTCAGAGGTGTATGTTGGTGGAAGGGACGAAAACGACATTGGGATTGGGATGTGGATGACGAAATTTCATATGAACGTCTGTGGTCGTAAGTGTCTTTCCCTGTTCTATGTAACAATAGCAATTACTTGTATTTGGAAATGTCTTGCGTCCCTAGTACGGGCCCGTCCACTTCATCTGAGTCGCAAGGCAGCAGAGAATATGCTCAGCTATCGGAAGTATGAGGAATCTGATAGAGATAACTGACTGTAGCATGAACAGCCTCACGTTCAAGTACTACTCCTTATTGTTTTCATAGAAGCTATCTGACTAATTAGAGTAGAATTCGCCGATGCCTCCCCAATGGCAGGGCTGGAATTATTGACCAGGTAATTCAAGTCCCAGGCTCTGGGCGACAGCTACGTCGGCCAGACAGTGATGCGAAATTCGAATGGCCCTAAAATTGCTTCCCTAGCATTCTTGGTGCTTGTGATACTGTACTGTTGCTAGTATCCTGTGGTTGGTCTGCTTGGTATGAGGAGAGACTAGGAACTGGGGAAGTTCGTCACTCGGCAGGCAGAAGCCTGAGTGTCAATAGGATCATGATACTTTGAGAGAGAAATTCACCGTGACTGGCGCGGGAACATGTTGCCCCTACCATTCCACGATTGTCTTCCCAGCTGAATGACTATCAAGGGCAGTATACGGAACGATGGATCGCACTTAGCAAGCCACTTGAAAAAGTCGACGACGATACGGTTTCAATGCAAGGCAAGCTGACCGACACGCAAATACACGTGACGCTTCATCATTGACGAATTCCACAACATCGGTATACTAGCCCACGCAGGATGGTGTTGCCCCCGAGATGGTCGTTGACAGCGGTAACGTTGAAGTTTTGATTCACGACACTGTTTGCTTACGAAACTGTAACTCTCTGCTAATGGCTCCGACGCTGTACTGTCACGGTAAGGATCGCACGGACGCTGCTCGCTCACGACGGGGCTGATGATGACGCAACGTCGAGCAGGTGCAGGACGCATGTTCAACGATGTCACAGCCCAGAACCTCCCCTTCTTCGCAGTGCCTCACCTACCCATGCTCTCCTGGATGGCGTTGTTACCTATTCCTTGTTCCCCTTCATCCTTGGTCCTCATACTGTATATAGCAGCCACTCTCGCCACACGATTCGACGACCGAAAGAAAGCCTTACTTCGCCCGCCGACTATCTCGGACCTACTCCCATCTCCCATCTCCGTTTCCAAGCCTTTCCTCTTTTGAACTCTCCCTCTCGCCCTCATCGCAGTCTAGCCCTGACTCGCAACCCACTACACTGACCAGTTCATCTTGGTACTTCTTTTCTGATGACATTCTAGCATCTACTGACGAGATATCCATAATGCTTGCCTCTTCTGTCTAAATTCCACCTCTCCCTCGTAACAAGACTCCCCTCACTCATCATGTCCGACTGTACTATTGTTGGCAACGATGCTATGTATGGCCTTTGAATCCGTCTGGGGCTGTACTTCCAATGGGCTAGTACCGTGCTATCCCTTGGTTGTGTGCCATCACAGGCGGAAGCAACGCGCGACGTAAAATCCTACTTCACGATCTCAGCCCTAATTCCCCTTCTATACATCAGCGTCAACCATCAATCCTCGGCGTCCGAAATCATCACGGTCTTATCTCTCTGTAGCGGGAGCGCCTATGCGAGTGTAGCCGCTCAGCCGTTCGGTTGGGTCTTTGGTATTGGTCTACTAGGACTTGAACCGTTCTACAGCGCTGCTGCAAAACGGGATTTTCGTCGCGTTGGCATATTATCAAGTCTGGCTTTTCTATCGCGGATTGGATTCTGTGGGCTTCTCGTCATGCACCCAATACGAGTTCTCCTTTGCCAAAGTGTCCATCTACGGCTGGCTACGTATATTCCACAAAGTGACAGGGACAATCAATGTGATCCTTCCGACAGTTTTCCTCTTTCTCTCTAATTGGAAGGCCTTCGACGAGGACGATGCCAATAATGTCAGTGATATTATAACACAGTTCAAGGAACACCCAACTGTGCACATATCCTGCATGATATGCGCCGTGACATTCCTCGCGAAAGAAGTCCTCAATGTGGAGCTCACAATCAGATGGAACAATATTCAGGGTGTCCAGAACTTGGGTACTACAGGGCAGATGATACCTTGGATCGTCGGCCTTCTCGGATTCATCAAGACTTGGTACGTGCTTATTCGGAATATTTACAAGAAAGGGAAAGAGTAAGTCACGTTTCCTGAATCTTGATGTGCATTCAATCTTATTTAATGCAGTAGGGCGCGAAACGTGGGGGATGTCACGGAGGCTTAACGATATTAATGATAAAGATGGGGGCACGGCCCGGGCTGGTGACCGGTGACCAGCGACATGTGACGATCGCAGAGTCGAGCTCAGAGCTGTGGAGCCTCACCGGGAGGATTCAACCATCCGTTCCACATAAATATTCGCCATTATATCTATATCTCATTCCCTCATTATTTTATAAACTGAAGACTTACACCACTTCTGTTCGTCATTCAAACATTCTTCTATCTGTCCCGTCATACTGATTATATTACGATCTGTCAACGTCACACCACGGCTGAGCACAGTCCATGCCTGTGACAAGCCTATGTCCGAACGGGCTTGGTTTGGGATGGCTTCTTCGCAACATGTTCCCCGAATTCCCTCTCAGTGGGCAAGCCAAGGAGGGAAACAGGAATGAGAATGTTGAGTTTGAGCTGGGCCGCGCTCCGTGCACTAATCCATTATCAGTGACTAGGACTGAGATTCAGACGTTGCTATCATCAATACTCGGAGAGATCCTTGAATCACGAGGAGCAAGCCCTTGAGGTGCAACGCCTGCTCCTCCAAGTTAGTGCAAATCAGCTCAACCCGTTGATATTTCTGACGACAAACTGCGCCATTTTCACACAGAAAAGGGTTGGGATATTAGGTGCCGGCGTCCGATCGGTGGACTTTGATACTCGACTCTCAGTATCGAGTACGAGACCCTACTACATAAGTAGATGCCTCCGATCGTACTGACGGATCGTACTGACGGCCGCCAGTCCACCTATAGGTAGTCCTTCCTCATGCACGCTCGATTGTTTGACGCTCTCTTGTAGATAGGTCGTTGGTGTGCTTGACAGAGCGTTAGAGAGCTGCGCGCGAATACCTCACAGTTACGCAGGCACGAGAAGACACGGGGTTTCAAGGAGCTATAACCAAGGTGAGAATGCGGAGTGGACCTGCCCCGGAAACTACTGGCAACTCGTTGGGCAAGCTCCTTGAGTTGGTTAACATTCGAGCGGGTGAGATCGAGCACCACGGTTAGGATGAGGGCTGTTGTCATCGCCTGGTATGTCACGGTACCAAAGGTCGGTGTGATGCTTGCGAGAGAAAGCTGTACAGTATCTACATATCTAGCACAGAACGGAAACGGATAACGGATAACAACCGGGACATTTAATCAAAGTTTACTGAACCCAAAGGTACATCGCTTGCCCAACCACCTGCCTGACTTGCCAGTGGACTCCCCCAATAATTGAAAAGCTATGAAGCCACTGGATTGACTGAGCCAGGATTCACCGTTTCTTCTTATTCTTACCCGCAGATGACTTTGTTACAGTAGCTGGCGCCTCAATGCTATCCTCGAACTCCGCTGGACATGGTTCAGCGACCGTCGCGCATGGTTCACCAAATTCCTCTGACCATGATTTACCGAACCCCTCTGGCCATGATTCACCGAACCCCTCTGACAATGATTCACCGGACCCCTCTGGCCATGATTCACCGAACCCCTCTGGCAGTGATTCACCGGACCCCTCTGGCCATGATTCACCGAACCCCTCAGACCATGGTTCACCGAACACACGGCCACTACTCTCCGAGGGTTGCTGTACGATCTGTGTTGATGACCCGCGGATGCTAAAAGGCTGAAGAGGGGTGCGAGAAGAGGGGGGTTGAGAAGAGGGGGGTGGAGGAGGAGGGGGTCGAGAAGAGGGGGGTTGA
>JBBPQV010000755.1:500-15602 GCA_038092675.1 Boletus rufocinnamomeus | reverse complement strand
CCCAAGCAGTCAGCACCCAAATTCTCTGATAGATTTCCAGAGTCATGAGTGAGAAGTTGTGCCAACAACTGAGAAACTAAGCTCACATTGAATTCATTATGTTTCAAGGAGTGATGGCATGGCAGTGCCTTTACCTTGCACAAAGGGGGTGAAACAACTCTCTAAGCCTCAGGGTTGAGCTCAGGTTGTCACCATCACCGTACTATTGAAGGAAGGAGATGGCGGAGGTCAAACCAATGAGAGCATCCCTGTAACACAGAGGTTATTACAAAGGTTCAGAGGTAGAGAGGAGGTCTAGTAGTCCCATAGTCAATATGAGGGACCATCGTAATCAGATCAAGCCAATGAGAGCACATCTGTGATATCAAGCCACTATTGTGGTTCAAAGGTGATGAAAGGTAGTTATTATCACTCTGCTTAAAGGGGAAACTCCAAGAGCACTAAACTGGAGGACGTCCAGTGAAGTCTCAAGGTTTATATATCATTCTACATATGTGTACATGTTTGTACCAGATCTACTGATATGTCTGCATATGGTAAGATGGAGATTAGAGTCATGAGTCATAACATGTGTTAAGCATAGCCATGAAATGGAAGAGTGGAAATAAATGACATGATGCAACCACATGCAGTGGCAGAATGGAAGAGAAGACATGCACAGCACAGAGATGAATGTGAGAACAATATAACTATAAAAGGATTAATGTGTCTGTTAGAGTCAGAGTGACTCAGAGTGTATTGCAATGACTAATGGCATAGCCTGCATCAGGAAGTCAAGTGATAAATGAGTCATGTGACCCATCACGTGATCTAGTCACGTGACTTTGAAGATGAAAATAAGTTAAAGTTGAAAAAGAAATGAGATGTTATGAGATAAATAGATATTGATAGGAGCAAACCGTAACAGGGGGGGCTTCATCCTCTGCTGTTGCAGAAGATATGGTGTCCTCAGCTGATGTATCCATGTGACAACCTGAATTGGTCTTGGAGTGCTGCTTTGTGACATTGCCAAATTCTTCCATCAAGTTTGTCATCTCATCCATAAAGTCTTTGTGGAGGCGATTTACTAAGAGTTCTTCAAGGTTCAATAGATCAGATCGCTGTAAAGGAGAATCAACCTGGGCCATCCATTGCAAAGCATAAGGTTGGGTTATGTCATATCCCAGAAATTCTTTAAGTCCAACCCTGGTCTTCTGGACCAACTCCGATCCTTGTACATACAAACTCTGGTGCATTCTCATTCGAGACACAACCCCTGACCCTGGACCTTGTCCATACTTATGACCCTACTTACATACACCTTCCATTACCTCCATTCTCCACATTAGTATTAGTTCCACTTCTTAGCATCCTCCATACCTGTACTCCGCTTAGGAGCACAGCTCCGGCTTTATCTTACCTCTGACTCCTCACTTACAAACCAGCTCCACTCTGTTAGTAATCTCCTACAACTCCATGGTATATAAACCTCTGTAACTCCTGTATTTCCCCTCAGTTTGAATATCAAATTAGTCTAACTCCTTCTCTCCACTTGAGTCTCAAAGACTCTCTCTGTAACCTCCGCTCGACTTGACGTCTAGTACATCTTAAGTCCAACTCCAACCCCTCAGTAAATTCTGGGACAACAGGACTCTTGACAAGGGCGCACCACATACAGTGAAGCCAAGTCCCATCTGTATAGACAACTCCGGCATTCCAGAGTTTGTTTCCCCCTCGGAGTTTATCCGAACTTAACAGTATATTTGAACTCCCACTTGTTACGAGTCTAACCTATGGCTACACGCACTACCAGATCCCAAACCTGCACCCTAGGCACAAATCCTCCACCATCTCCCAGATACAATCCTCTCAGTGTTTTCGGAAGCAGCTGATGTGGCCCAGAACTTGTCAGCCAATTCCAGGGCTTTTCCATCCAACACACCCCAGGCTCTGCCTCACAAGTGCGCCCTACTCTGGAGTCCCCTACTCCAGGAGCACGCATCGTTGAGCTTGAACTCGACAAAGATAGGAGCAAAACATCTGCCCAATCCAGTCACTGCTCTGACCACAGAGCACAAGACCCCCATTTCCCTGACAACGGAGATGCTCCAGGAGACCCTGACTTCCCCGGAGATGACCCATTCGATGATGATCCTGACTTTCCTGGCAATGACGACAACCCGCCTAACGACTCCAACAATGAGCACGTCCTGCGAGATACCCTCACTCTACTCGCAAGTGCCATCCAAGGCCTTGCCCACTCCACATGTCATCCCGCCTCCGACTCTACCCCCCACACTAAAGTCTGAGAACTGGACCAGTTTGACAGGACCAAACCCCAGAAACTCTGGGTTTTCCTAGTGCAATGCGAATTAAACTTCCAAGACTGCCCCAAGGCTTTCAGTACCCACCATGCCAAAGTCACATTTGTGCAGTCGTACCTAAAGGGTATGGCCCTGGAATGGTTCAAACCAGACCTCCTTCAGATGGAAGATCCCACACTCCGCCCTTTCTGGATGGACAACTACAAGGAGTTTGTCCTTGAACTCCAGACCAATTTCGGTCCGCATGACCCCGTTGGAGATGCAGAGCACCAGCTTGACCACTTGTCCATAAAGGACACTCAGCACATCAATAAGTATGTGGTTGAATTCAATAGGATTGCTTCGCAAGTCTGCAGTTATGGAGAAGGTGCCCTCCAGCACCACTTCTATAACGGTCTACCAGACCACATCAAAGATGAAATCTCCCATGTTGGAAAATCCCTGACACTCTCCAAACTCCGAGTTCTCACTCAGGTGATCGACGCACACTACTGGGAGTGCAAGTCCGAGATCAGCTGACAGACAAAGAACACCAACCAATCCTCCACACCCAAGTCCAACAAACCCTCCACTCCTGCGCCTTCTGCCCCTTGCCCCTTCAATGGTGGCTCCAAGGACTCTAAGGAGTCAAAAGGCAAAGGAGCATCCACCTCTGCAGCTCCGAAACCAGACTTGTTGTCTAAATTAGGGAAAGACGGCAAGCTAACCAATGAGGAGCACAAACACCGGTTTGACAACAAACTGTGCATGTTCTGTGGACTCGCTGGCCACATGGCTAAGGACTGCCCCAAGTCTATGTCTCGGGCAGCCAAGGGCTGCACAGCGACCACAACTCCAGAAGCTAAACCGGAGGCCTCCACCTCGGAGACAAAAAAATAGCCCACGACCTCCGTGACTCCGCACAGACTGGAGGTTGCGTTGAACCCACCCATGCACCCAAGGAGATCCATCTCAACATGTCCTCTTTTTCAAATCCTAAGTCGCTTATGCCCTCCATTTCTTTAGTATCATATTCGATCCCTCTGTTTCCCGCGCTTGTAGACTCTGGATCCTCCGACTGTTTTATCGATACTTCCTTTGTTAATAAACACGGACTTTCTACCTACCCCGTGCCCCCGCTTCAACTCTGCTTCTTTGATGGAACATCCAACAGCACCATTACCCAAGCCATCAATCTCTCCGTCCATTTCGCAACTGGTGATATCACTCCAATGATGTTCTATGTCACTCCACTGGACTCCTCCTGTTCTCTTGTTCTAGGACACAACTGGCTCACCTGACACAATCTGTTGATTGACTGGGTTACGAGCAGTATCTCTTTCCATGCACCTGAATAGAGCATGCCAGCACCCCCGAGCTCTCCTCTGCAGCCTCTGGAATCACTTCCTCTGGCTGATCCCATCCCATCTGATCCACCGCATTTCTCCGATCACAAGGCTCTGCCCATCGCACTTGTCAGTGCACCTGCCTTTGCACTGGCTTGTCACCTTGAGGGCTCTGTACAGTTTAGCCTGCAACTCTGCCCCCAGGAGAGTGATCTCGGATCCGCTTCCCTCACTCCTCCAGAACAGGTCGATCTCTCCACTGTCCCTCCAGAATATCACGATTTCTCCAATGTGTTCAGCAAGAGCAAGGCTTCTATGCTTGCTCCGCATTGCAAACACGATCTGAAGATCAACCTTGAAGAAGGAGCATCCCCTCCACTGGGCACCACCTACTCCCTTTCCCCTTCTGAACTTGGCTCACTCCACTCGTTCCTCAATGAGCACCCAGCAATGGGGTTCATCCATCCCTCCTCCTCCACTCACACTGCTCCAGTCCTCTTTGTCTGCAAGAAGGATGGTTCCCTCCATCTTTGTGTTGACTTCCAAGGACTCAACAAGATCACGAAGAAAGACCACTACCCACTTCCCTGCATCTCTGACCTCCTAGATGCTCTGAGCCGTGCCAAGATTTACACCAAAATCAACCTCCAGCACGCATACCATCTAGTCCACATTGCCGAGGGAGATGAATGGAAAACGTCCTTCTGGACGTGCTACGGCTCCTATGAGTGGCTAGTCATGCCATTTGGTCTTACCAATGCCCCTGCAGCATTCCAGCAGTTCATAAATACCATCTTCACTGATCTTCTAGATGTTTGCGTCATAGTCTACCTGGATGACATTCTCATCTACTCCGAAGACAAGGCCTCCCACAAAGAGCATGTCCGAGAAGTCCTCTGACGACTCTGCAAACATAGACTTTATGCTAAGCCAGAAAAATGTGAATGGTCCACTGACACCACCAAGTACCTAGGCTATAACATCTCTCCCTCTGGTCTTTCAATGTCTCTGGACAAAGTCCAGACCATGAAGGAATGGCCGGAACTTGGAAGGTCAAGGATATCCAATCCTTCCTTGGATTTGCAAATCTCTACCGTTGCTTTATAGCAAACTACTCTGACATAGTTGTTCCTTTAACCTGCCTAACCCGCAAAGGTATTCCCTGGAACTTCTCAGATGACTGTTGCTCCACCTTCTGCAACCTGAAGAAAGCCTTTACCACCACTCCGATCCTTACCCATTGGCTTCTGGACACTCCGCTGATCATAGAAACCAATGCCTCCAACTATGCTATCGCTGGTATTCTTTCCATCCACTGCCTGGATGAAGAAATCCAGCCAGTTGCTTTCTGCTCACGGACACTTTCCGCTCCAGAACTCAACTACGACACCCATGATAAGGAACTCCTCGCCATCCATGAGTCTGGCGACATTACCTTGAAGGCTCCAGCACTCTGATCGATGTTGTCACAGACCACAAGAATCTAGAGTACTTTGCGACCACTAAACTCCTGACTTGCTGGCAAGCCCAGTGGTCAGAGTTCCTCTCCCAATTCAATATGGTCATTCGTTTCCATCCTGGATGCCTCAGTGCGAAACCTGACTCCCTTACTAGACACTGGGATGTCTATCCCAAAGAGGGGGATAAGGACTACGCTCGTGTCAATCCGCACAACTTCCGCCCCATATTCACTCAGGAGCAACTTGCTTCATCCCTCCGAGCCACTTACCTTGCAGCTCTGGTACTCCAAGCTAGCACCCTCTTCGATGTGGAACAACTCCACAGTGATATTCTCTCTGTGCTTCCCTCAGATCCCCTAGCTGAACTTCACATGTCCGATCCCACCGACTCTCGTTGGTCAGTCAATGCAGATGGTTTCCTCTGTCTCGACAAATGCATCTATGTTCCCGATGCTAATGACCTCCAACTCTGAGTACTTCGGTACAAGCATGACCACCCACTCTCCAGACATTTTGGCTAGAACCGGACTTTGGAACTGATCTGCTGCAAATATACCTGGCCAGGAATCAGGACATTTGTCAAGGAATACATTTCCTCCTGTACATCCTGCGCCCACGTGAAGGTTCCAAGACACCGGCCTTATGGATTACTGAAGCAACTCCCCATCCTGGAGAAGCCATGGAACTCCATCTCCATGGACTTCATCAAACAGCTCCCTGTGTCCTCTGGATATACTGCCATCCTCGTCGTCGTGGACTGTCTGTCCAAACAGTGCATATTCATCCTGACGCACAATACCATCACATCTCCAGAGCTTGCAAAGCTCTTTCTACTCCACATCTTTTCTAAGCACAGAGTTCCTTCCCACATTACCTCTGATCAAGGTACGGAGTTTGTTTCTCACTTCTTCCGCTCACCTGGGAAAGCCCTTGATATCCATCTCCACTTCACCTCTGGTTACCACCCCGAAGGAGACAGTCAAACAGAACGTATGAACCAGACTCTCAAGCAGTACCTCTGAGTCTATTGTAACTACCAGCAAGACAACTGGTCTGAACTCCTGCTGCTAGCAGAGTTCGCATACAACAACGCTCCTAGTGCTACTACCAGAGTTTCACCATTCTTCACCAATAAAGGCTATCACCCCAACATCACTGTCCATCCCGAGCATGACCTCACCTCCGCAAAGGCATGAGAATACTCCGTCAACCTCGACTCCCTCCACCAATTCCTCAGTGAGGAAATGGCCAAAGCCCAGAAGGGATACCAAGGACCTGTGGACACTAGGCGAATTCTGGCACCAGACTTCAAAGTTGGTGACCAAGTTTTCATCAAAGCAAAATATTTCTGCTCTACTAGACCCTCTAAGAAACTCTCCAAGAAGAACTTAGGGCTGTACACTATCATCGCTCAGGCTGGTAGCCTTTCCTTCACCCTCTGACTCCCAGAATCCATGAAGTCCGTTCACCCGGTCTTCCACATCTCTCAGCTGGAACCCTCCGTTCCGAACACTATCCTGAACTGCACCCAACCTCCGCCACCTCTGGTCAAAGTAGACGGCGAACCAGAGTTTGAGATCACAGAGATTCTTGACTCCAAGATCAACCATCGACGCCAGAGTTGCAAACTCCTTTACCTAGTACGCTGGTTGGGATACGAAGGCACTGACGAAGAGAACTCCTAGCTACTCGCCACAGAACTCGGACACGCTTCTGAACTTGTTGAAAACTATCATCTCTGATATCCAGACAAACCTGGACCTCACTCCACATAACCACAAATGAAATCACAAATTCAACAAAACTAAAAAGTACAGGGAGGGGTGTGCGCGTACTCTACACCTCTGACTTGCTTTCTCCCTCCATGTTGTCCTCCTCATTTTCCTCCTCATCCTCTGCTGCCGCTTCTGCCTCGCGCTGTGCCACCGCACTGCACTCTGCCCCCGCATCGGCCACCACCTCCACCACCTCTGACACCTCCAGCCCCTCCAACTCCAACTCCTCCACGTCCATCTCCACTCTGTACACCTCCTCTGCCTTGAGCTCCACAAGCCTCCCCAGCAGGCAGTTCTGGTGATCCAGCTGCCTGCAGAGACCCTGGATCAAGCCGCAGAGCTCCGTAGTGAGCTCCGACAGCATGACCGAGGCCTCCATGCTTGTCAATGCCCCCACTCCCTTTGACCCACCCTGCTCTGGCTCCATCCGAGCCCTCTTCCTCTTCCCCATGGTGACTCCACCTCCACCCTCTTTCTCCTCTGCTCTGGCTTCTCCACGCCCGGCCTCATGCACTTCCCCTTTCCCTCGATGCACACCATGCATGAAGTCGACTTACTGGGTCCAAGCTTGCACTCGAACCTGCACACCGCTCACACTCCAGCAGCTCTGCCGCCCTCCCCTTGCCCTTGATGGAGCTCTGCTCCGCCCAGACTTGCTCAGCCTACAATTGTTAGCAGGCACTGGATGTGAGTCAGTGATCACTTACCCACTTCCTGGCCTCCTCCTCGGCCTTCCTGCGCTCCGCAGCCTGCCGCGCTGAGTCCTGCTCCGCCCTCCGCTTCCTCGCCGCCTTCACCTCCACCTTCCTCCACACCTCCTCAGCTTTCCTCAGCTCCTCCTCTGCCTTCTGCTCCTTCACTTGTCGCCACTGCTCTGTGTACTTCACCACACAGACATTGTCGTCGTCCTCGGCACATTCCATAAGGCGCACATTGGACCAGTTCTTGATGTCGCCAATGTCAGACATGGTGGTTTAGGATGAAGAAGGATGGACACACAGCATCAGATTTTATACACCTCCAAGCGGCATCCACAATTTTGAACTCTGAATTTCCACTCCACATTGTGCTTCATCTAGGCCTTCAGGGGTTCAGGCCTAAGAGGGGGATACTGTCATATCCTGGAAATTTGGTAAGTCCAACCCCGGTCCTCTGGACCAACTCTGTTTCTGTACATACGAACTCCGGCACATTCTTGCTATAGACGTGACCCCTGACCTTCGGACTCTGTCTATATGACTTATGATATTAGTTACATTCCATTTTCTGATCTCCATAAATACTAGTCCCACTGCATGTTCTCCTCCGAACCTGTGTTCCGCTTAGGAACACAGCTCCAGCTTTATCTTACCTCCGACTCTTTACTTACAAACCAACTCCACCTCTGTTACTAATCCTATGTACCTCCGACGTATATAAACTCTCCGTACTACTCCTGTATTTCCTCAGTTCGAATATCAATTTAGTCTAACTCCCTCTGTACCCTCCGCTCGACTTGATGTCCAGAACATCTTAAGTCCAACTCCGACCCCTCAGTAAATTCTGGGACAACAGGACTCCTAACAAGGGTGCACCACATATGGTGAAGCCAAGTCCCATCTGTACAGACAACTCCGGCATTCCGGAGTTCATTCTCCCCTTGGAGTTTACCTGAACTTAACAGAGATAAAGGTCTCAAAGAAGGTCGAAGCTGTACCTGATCCAGGATATTATGATGGGCCCTATGACAGATTCAATGAATGGATTATCAGAATATGCATCTACATCAATGTGAATCAAGAAACCTTCAATAATGATAAGAAGAAGGTCATTGCCATACTCTCAAGGATACATAGGAGTAAAGGAAGGCAAAGACAAGAATGGAGCCAGAATGTAGGCACAGAATCAGCTCAACAAGTATACGAAGGGCTTGCTACACATGTGGCCAGATCAAGAAGATCTCATCATGTTACTGAAAGATCACTTCAAGCCTGGCATGAACACAGACAATGCCATGGACCAGTTGACATGCTTGAAGCAAGGACCAAGAGAACACATGGAGTCATTCTTGACCAAATTGGTCACACTATACAAAAGGTCCCAATGCAGAGATAGCATGGGGCTATAGCTTCTTGAGAAGCACATGCGAGAAGAAATCATGAAGCACATATTTGTCAACAGACAAAGGAAGAAGTATGTAAGCACATACTTGATTGAAATCAAGAAGGTAGGAAACCTACTTGAGTCATTCATGCTATGAGCCAATCAAGGAAGAGTTTGGCAGAACCAAACAATGACACATGGTTCAGGATCATGCACATACAGTGGACATGGTGAGCCCATGGACATAGACATGATATGCACTGGCAGAGGAAAGTGCTTTAATTGCCAAGGTCCTCACCTAGCCAAAGATTGTCCCAAGCCCAAGAAACAATGCAGAGAATGCAAGTTCCAGGGAGGAGGACACAGCCACACATGCTTCAAGAATCGCAACCTGCGAATGGGATACCTGCATCATAATGATGAAGAAAATGATGGACTTGATCCAAAAATGAAACAAGTCACATCTATGGACTTCAAAGCTGCTAGAGTGTACTTCACAGACCACCTTGATAATGAATTGGGAAAAGAGGAAAGTTGCTGAATGAACCAGGTGTTCATGCAACTAAAAAGACATTGCCAAAGAAGAAGAACATAGGAGAAAAGCTAGAAGGCTTCCAAAACAAGTATGCTCTCACTCCTTATATGGAGTATGGAGAAGAGGAAAAAGTGTTCTTTGAAAACACTGAGACTGGGCCTTATGCAATGTCGGAAATTTCTGTACCTGAGTTCCAAGACTGCCAAATTGGGAGCTTTTTCAGAGTTATTGCAATTGTGGTCCCAATCAACTTGGAATATAAGTATAATTATGTCATTAATGTTCCAATTTAGCACATGCAACAACAAGCAACTCAGGATCATCCAAGAGTCCTGAAATAGAAGTTCAATCATTTCAAGCAACCAATTAGGGCTCTGATATTCTTCTGTTGCAGTTCCAAGAGCCAGTCAAGTCCAATTGCAGCCCAATTGCAAACAAACCATCCCTCCTCAATGATATAACCTCTGACTACTTTCTACATCTTTGTGTCTGTGAGTCTCAGCAACAGGATCCTGCACTGGAGTGACAGGGTTCTAATGACATTTATGGTGTTAAAATAGTTATGTACATGTTCCAGGTGCATTCAGGCCATTCAGCCCCACCACCATTTCTTGACACACTACCAATAGGTTATCCCTCCAAAGCTCTATATGGACTTGGCAAGAAGATCAGCTCTGGTTCCTTCAGTGTGTAGCTGCCCTTTGTCTGCCTTTTTGACCAGTGCACAGGTGACATCTACCTTAGCATTAACATTCCCTCTGTTGAAAATGTCACCCTCAAACTCAAGTCAGTCAAAGCCAAAGCACCCCCAGCTCAAATACAAATCCAAGGTCTACAAGACCCTTGCAGGTGGTGTCAGTGTGCCCTTCATCAGATGGTTTGGTACTGAATGCAACTATGACACAATGGTCTTGGATCTCTGAGTCCTTGGTCCATCTCTTGAAGATCTCTTCAACTTTTGCAACCACAAGTTTGGTCTGAAAACAGTTCTACTCCTCGCTGACCAGCTGGTAATGCCAATATGCCTCACATACAATCCTTTCATTCACCATTCTATTACAGATATCTTGCATTGAGTATATTCACTTGCACAACTTCATCCATTGTAACATCAAGCTGGACAACTTCTTGATGGATATTGGGAAACAAGGCAACCAAGTGACAGGGACTCAAGGCCATCACAAAGAAACAAAAGTATGATTGCATCATGGAGAAGAAGATGACTACACCTACTGATCTTCTCTGCTGCAGGTTTCCTAACAAGTTTGGTATTTTCTTGAATTATACCTGTGCCCTCTGCTTCAACAACAAGCCCAACTACTCATACCTACACAAGCTCTTCCATGACCCCTTTGTTTGTGAGGGCTTCCAATATGATTATGTCTTTGATTGGAGTGTCCAGTGAGGTGCCCCTGAGGATGGTAGCACTGGTGCTAGCCAAAAGGCTACTGCTGGCAGGCACAAGGTCATTCAAGAGGAGGAAGAACATTGCACGAGTGACAGGATGTAGGTGCCTCACAATATTCCCTTTGTCCCATGATTCATGAAGCTGATACTTATCGGTGCAGGCTTGGTTTGCACGCCCACCAGCAGCAGGCTATGTAATATCCCTGGTGTGTAGCAACATATTATAAATCATGCCAGGAAGGGCAATATTTGGTAAACCCATGACATTCCCTTGTTTCTTTCATTTGAGCAGGGCATGCCACAAGTGCAACTGAGATTGGGGGTGGAGGAAAGTTGCAGAGAGTGCTCAGTTGCTATTGGACATTGTTTCATAGATGGTTAGTCACAAAATACTCTGATAGGAAGAGAAGAGGAATGGAAGTTGGTGTGCTGTGTCAAATACTGGCCCCTGGTCACACCTGCACATATGCTCACAACTCAAGCCAATAACCACTTGCTCCAGCTCCTCTGCCATTCTGGACCACTTTGCTCTGCGAGATAGCCAGTGACTGCCACACCATTGATGAAGTTATTGCTACAGACACTTTTTTTCCTTTCATGCCATTCCAATCTCTCCAAGTCTTGGATGGCCACCTAGTTCCATCTTTGCATATGCAGCCTCACCACATGCTCAAGGCCACCACAAAGAAACAGAAGTACAGTCATTTCCTTTATCCTACATTTCACAAAGCTGACACTTGCAAGTAGATGAATATAGGGTTTTCATTGACACTGTTATGATATACAATATTTTCAAACTTTTTAACTTAGCACTACAAAGTGCGTACTTTACATCTTTCAGACTTCAAAGTCACATGATGTGCACATGACTGTGGAAAACTACATGTGACCTATGGTCTAGACAAACATGTTGCACACATGCCTTATTAATTTCTGTCCTTTCTTTCTCATCATCATTATCTTTCTCTCACAAACCCTTCTTTCATCTACATAAGAAACAGAATATACATGTTTTTAAACCTAAAATAATAGATTGTAAATTTATGTATTTATACATAGTAATCATTCCCATGAACCCTATGGTCTGTGCACACTCCTGTAACATATATAAGCTAGCCATAGTCAACTGGACTCCCCAGTCTAATTCATTTGTGCCTTGTGACCTATGTCCTTGCAAGTGCATTAAGGAAGACATCAACCTCTACTCTTACTCTCCTCTTCTCTATACCACTTCAGGCTTTGGTGTTGGCTTAGTCGAGTCCTGCCAGTGATTGCTCAAGTGCACTCACAACAGACACCAATAAGACAATATTTAGATTATGTCACAAGTTTGTACATGTAAACAATTGGAATGTGGCAAAAGACAGATACAATATGTGTCATTCAAACAGCCCATGCATTGTCCTCAAGGCCTCTGACACCCCAGTTGTTCTATACCTACCTCCCAGCCAGCTCATCACTTGCTGGCTTGTACCTTCCTTCTGTCACCATACATAGTGTTTAATGGGTCCTTCAAAACCAAAAGGGTGTACATATGTATTGTTGACCACTGATGATACCAAGATCAAGTGTCAACATTGTAGTCAGTCATTCTCAAAATGTGGAATCAAGTCACACCAGGATAGTTGTGGATGAAAGTGAGACAAGAAAAGGCACAATGAAGAGTATGCAAATCTGGCAGCCCAGGTGATTGAGGCTCAATGGAAAGGTTCATATTCACATCAATATTCATGTTTGGTTTGAAAACTTTTCATGAAAATCTAACCTTCACTCATAAAATGTTGCAAGCAGAAAAGGCGACTTTGAACAGAGTGGGAGGCTGCGAGCAATGCTCCTCTCCCTGGTTCCTCCTGCCTTCCTGAGCATGCCCCTCCAACTCTCTCCTTCACTTTGATGCATGCCGATGCCAATGAGGCATTTAATACTGGATTCAGAGATCATGATCACACCATGAGTGAAGGGGGAAGTTCTTGTAGTAAGTATGTTTTATGTTTTTTTGATGAAGTTTACATGGTCTATAAATAATAGGGTCAAGCACAATGGTGAGTGGTCCTAGACCCCATGGTGATGAGCCCGAGATCCCTGTCACTGACCTGCATGAAACTGGTTTCATGCATAGTCAGAAAAGCTACCACCTGAGAATGGATATTTCTATAACTTGAAGCAGTTAGAATCCTTGGATACTATAGGGCCAGATAGCCCTTAGTATGACCTACCTTCCCCTATTTTTATTGGAACATTTTACAAGAAGAATATGGAGATATAAATAGTTTTATTCAACCACAACTCTACTACTACCACTATTAGTACATAACTACATAAAACTGTATACTACATGTACAGCTAAGTGCCAGTGAGAGAAATTACCCCTGAGCCATGCCCTGCACAGCATTTCAAAGCATGTGACTCAGAATGACTCAGAATGACTCAGCCACAGTTGCTAGGCGACAGCCTGATTACAAAGCACATGATTTTGGCTTGGTAATCTTTGCCTTGGCATTTGTCAGAAATCTCTTGGCATTTGTAAGCTGATTTGTAAGCAGCCAAGACTCCTGATTTGCTAGCACAGCCACCTGTATTTACATATAAAAGGAGAGCTTTCCAGGCCATTCAGAGAGCAGATATCTCACACATCTCAGACAAGTCTAAAGGACTATAAGTCTGAGGGGACAAGAGAGTGTCTTTATCCTCTCATTTGTCTCATAAAAACATATCTCGGAGTTTCCTCCACAGGCACAGAACCTAGTGCAGGAATATCTCCTATTTTATTTCTAATAGTTACATTGTTAGGAGTAAAGACTTGTACCTATAAAGGACAAGTGTAATAGGACACTTTTAGGGAGAAAACCCATATATGTATGATCCCAGAGCACATTTATTTCATCTGACACTTGGTTTCAGGGTGTGTCCTATTCTTTGTCTCTGCATCAGGAATCCACCATTGATGCTATGGAAGAGACTGACACTGCTGAGCATCCAGGCATTTGTGTCCATTCTTTTTTATGAACATTCTTTGACAAAGTTAAATGTGTCTAGGATGACATGCCTCTTGCACAGTGTCGGCCTCATAGAGTTCACTGATTGCTGTTATGCTTTCAAGACATATTACCTGAACCACCACTCCCTCTCCCCCCTCCAGATCTGGCCGTCGATCCAAATACATCAACTGAACAGGAAACTCGTAGCCAAGGATCAGATGGTGGGCATGAGGCTTGCTGAGGAATAATGACCACCTCATCAGAATCGCCTGAGTTATCATCTCACTTGTTGCTCAGGACATTCAGAATGCTGATGAATAAATTTGGTTTGTCCCATGTGTATACTTCGGAGAACCTTCCCTCACATGATCCAGAGGACCCATACTCAGTTGATCATGTCTTTCAACCACCTTGTGAAGGTGCTCAGTGTCCCAAGCTGGGCAATCCATTTTATCCTTATCCAAACGAGAGCGCAATGTGCTTAGGTGACTGGTATTGGAATCATGGGATCCAGAAGTCCCAGGAAGACTTTAGGCAGCTGCTCAGCATCATCGGGGACCCTGCATTTGATGCAGCTGACTTGTCTGGGATTGCATGGGACTCCATCAACAAGGAACTCAGTGGTCAGCATCCTGATAGTGACTCGGATGTTCC
Organism: Boletus rufocinnamomeus; assembly: GCA_038092675.1. Taxonomy (NCBI): domain Eukaryota; kingdom Fungi; phylum Basidiomycota; class Agaricomycetes; order Boletales; family Boletaceae; genus Boletus; species Boletus rufocinnamomeus. The sequence continues at coordinate 1,083 of JBBPQV010000755.1, read as the reverse complement.
TGGATTGCTGAGTGGTGACCATGGGTGGAAGTCTTCTTCAATCACAATTTTGGTCCCCTTCCACAGTCGCTCAACCAATCCAGGAGCCAAGTCCTACACTGTGCAAGGATTTTATCACAGATTGCTTATTTCAATCTTGAAAGAGAAGATTATGAATCCTGTGCAAGCAGTGCACTTTCACTATGAGCCATACGAGCTACTTTGGCATCCCCCCCACAGGGTCCAAGAGATCAAGGTTCATGGGGAGCTCTTTACTTCAAGCGAATTCCTTGATGCCCATAGAAAACTGCAAGAATCCCCTCTGGAGCCTGGTTGCAACTTACCCTGTGTTGTTGTTGGATTGATGTTCTGGTCAGATGCAACCCAACTCTTCACATTCAGCGACACAAAATTATGGCCACTCTATGTATATTTTGGCAATGAATCGAAATATCGCTGGGGCCAACCATCCAAAAACTCATCCTCTCATGCTGCATACTTCCAGATTGTGAGTAATTTTGGTCAAGAATCATCCTTTTGTCTTTCACTCACAGTTGTTGCAGCTCCCTGAAGCGTTTAAGGATTTCGTCATGGCTCATTCAGG
>JBBPQV010000754.1:0-15604 GCA_038092675.1 Boletus rufocinnamomeus | reverse complement strand
GGAAGATCCCTGAGGTCTTGCACGAACCCAATTGAGCTCAATACTAACCTCCAGTCCCACACCGCCCGCGTCGACAGGTGTGTAGCAGAAAAGCGTAAAAACGACGTGGAATGCGAGGCTCGGGAAACTCAGTGCGAATCCAGAGATTGTCAGCGCGCGTATCGCAAGTATCAACAGCAGCGCCATCACGCTGGGAGTTTCAGCCTCGTCCGAATCCACATCTGTATGCGATCTCGATACAGGTGAAGCGTGGGTGCTGTCGCGGGCATCCTTTCATTTGCTCGGGAGTGCCTGTGCCAGTGGTTACCGAAGGTGAGTCATCAGTGTATGCTCTCTCTGTTGGTTCGCTTTGAACCCATACCTCTTCAATAAGCGTATACCCCAACCCTGCTCCAACGAGCGCACACATAGCGTTGGCGAACGTCCCACCAGTGAGCGGTCTACAGCATACCCTCATCTAGCCCAAACACACTCGAAAACCAAAAGAAAGGGGGGCGAACCCGATGACGGTGCCTACTGGACTTGAAAAGCTGTAGATTGGTATTGCGAGGTCTTGATTGGTGTCGTCCATGATCTCGGCGAGCAAGGGAGTAACACCTCCAATGACGAAACGTACTGAGCGACTGAATGTACCATTTGTGCTGTGGCAATGTTCCCCGCACGTCCGAGCCCATTGATCAACCTGCCCGCCGGCAGAGCGGCTGGATGAGGAGAACAAGGGGGTTTCGCAAAAACAACAGCTTGGAGACTATCGAGGCTGTCATGGACGGAGACAGATGGACGATCCGCTGATCGATTCGTAGGCTGGGGTCCGCATCGATAAATATTTGAGCTGATCAGGGAGACAGTTGGAACGGACGCTGGGATCCGAGTGTAGGAATAAGGATGTAGGAAAAACGCTACTGATAGCTATTGCCACGTACCAAATATGACCAAAGATTCCCGGTTGTCACTTCAGGCACCGCACTGACGCGGCCGCTGAAGGGCTCGTCGGTGCCCTTTTTGTTAGCCCATAAGAGCACGGCCGTTAGGCTTTCCATACTCGCCCGCCTCATAAGTTCCCCGTTCGTATAATCACCCACAACCCGGGTTCCCTCAGTCATCAATACTAGCCTACATCGAATCCCTCTCATTCCGATCGGGGTATGTGTTGCTGCTCGCTTACCTGAGAGTACTAACACCTTCTGACCAACAGAATAGCGCTCGATCGAGACAGAAGTGACAGACTCTAAGGACTCCCTAGCCGTGTCTCCAAAGGTATGTCGCATGTCGTTGTGGGCTTCAACATCATCGTCTCAACAGTTCATACAGGAGCATGCGTCTTCTTAATTCCAGGTCAAAACAACTAGAGCTGTTACACAACCGTCGTGCTCGATACGCGATTGTATCCCATCGATGGGGTGATGAATCAGAAGAGGTTCTCTTCACCGACATCGGTAGCCAAGCGCGCGCTCAAAGCAAGGGCAAGGGCTATGAGAAGATCTTGGGTTCCTGCGCCCAAGCGATGCAAGACCAGCTCAACTACGTTTGGTTGGATACCTGTTGCATCGACAAGAGCAACAGCACAGAGCTCACTGAGGCGATCAACTCGATGTACAAGTGGTATCAAAGGTCGGAAGTCTGCTATGCCTACCTGCACGATGTCAGCGACCTCTCCGAGTTCATCAAGAGCGATTGGTTTACGCGGGGCTGGACGCTACAAGAGCTGATCGCACCAAGGGTCCTCAAGTTCTTTACGAAGGACTGGGATTTCATCGGTACTCGGGAGGATTTGATAGACCCCATCGCAGAGTGCACGGGAATCAGCCCCGAGATCCTTCGATCTGGCAAAATTCCACATGACATGACGGTATCTCAAAAAATGTTCTGGGCGGCCAAGAGAGAAACGACTATGACAGAAGACAAGGCATACTCACTATTGGGTATACTCAGCATCAGCATGGCTCCCATCTATGGGATAGACGATGTCGCATTTGAAGACCTGCAATACAAGTTCATCAGAAAATACCCTGACCAAACCCTCTTCGCTTGGTACTATACTACCCCTCAGCCTGAAGACGTCGAGATGGCGGATGCAAACCTATCTCCTGATCCAGCTCCAGAGTCGGTCGAGGGCGATATGAGTATCCTTTCATACACCCCCACGGGCTTACTCGCATCCTCTCCATCTCAATACCTGGTATCCTACGAAATCCCTGAAGACGACTTCCGCAAGAACTACGTGGACAGGATCAGAGATTACAGCTATCGATCGCACTTCTCCATCACTAACAACTTTGTCCGCATCTCCGTCCCTATCAAACATATCGAAAGCAAGCTCTGGAAGGCAGTCTTGCGTTGCAGTTTCGAACCTCCTGATGGTGATAAGCCCCAACGTCCTCTCGTTATCTACCTCGAAGAAATTGGACCTTTGAAATACGTCCGGGTGCACCTTGCGTGCAATGAGGCGGAGGCGGACGAGCAGACGGATGACGAGAACAGTGTTCCAGGGAGCTTGGAGCGGTTGAATGCGGCAGAATCCAAGCTAAAGGGGTATATGTTGCAGGACATTGATGTGCTCGGTCGACACACCGGTGCTCGTTCTTCGCTGTCTCGGTCACGTCGAGTCTTCAGTCAAATCAACCGTTTCAACGCCGATTTCCTCCCTCCACTAGATCTCACACCCTACATCTCCAAAGATGATGATCAGTATTTCGCCGGAGGAGCTTTTGGCGATATCTATAAATGTCGCTATACTGGTAGTTCCACACCGAAAGAGGTTGGTTGCGGGGTACGGCTCACCGTTGACTGTTATTCACTTCCCTTCTAGGTTGCTGTGAAGGCTTTCCGATTTAGGATTACAATTGATGGGGATACGGATGATAAATACGTCAAGGTGATTCCCTTCCTCCCAACCAACAAATGTGATCTGAACTGCCTCACAGATGTTCCGTCGAGAGCTCGGAATTTGGAAGAGACTCTCCCATACAAATGTCGTTCCGTTTCTGGGCATTGCATATGGCTTTGGAATGCGGAGTACAGCGTCGTTGGTGTCGTTGTGGATGCCAAACGAATCCCTTCACAAGTTCCTGGCCAAGCATGACGACAGTCTAGGTCTGGTACACCGACTCCGATTTGTGCGTCCACTTGATGCTGATTACTTTCTCGTCCTCTAACCTTGCACAATAGCTATTGGATATTGCCAATGGGCTGCACTACTGTGGGTCATTGACATCATTTTCAAATGCTCAAAGACAGAAACACGGAAACACCCCACAGTACATACTTTTCCGATTGTCCACGGTGACCTGAACTGTGTGCGTTTAAGCAGAAACATCAGTGTCACTCTTGTCTGAATATTAGACAGAATAACGTGCTTCTCGATACCGACTACACTGCGCGATTAGCTGATTTCGGCTATGCTTCTTTGATGGGAAATATTCCCGAGGCATTGGCTTATCTCCAGAGGTCCACCGTGAAACCGGGTGCCTTGCGCTGGGCTGCACCAGAACAAATTCAATTGGCCGAGACGTTCAGCAGGACAACCAAAAGTGATATATACTCCCTTGGTTGTGTCGCTCTCCAGGGAAGTTCGTTGGACACAAATGCCAATTCCGTGCTGATATTCCCGCAGGTGTTGTCCGGAAAACAACCATGGTCGGAAGTTCGGGAAGATATAGCCGTCATTTATCGCTTGGGGCAAGGCCACAAGCCAGGCCGACCAGAGTCTCGAACGATCGATGACTTGCATTGGAATTTAATTCAACGTTGCTGGTCACCCATAGAGGAGCGGCCAGCTGCAGAGGTGATAATCCTCACAATCCAACGGTTCTTGAACGATTGCTCACAGTCCCGGCCTGTTCATGAGTCGCCGGTGGCTGGGTCGAGTCAGGCTGATTCTCTTGTGGACGAGTTGTCGTCGTCTCTCAGCCGAGCTATCACGGAGGGCCCAAGGAGGGATGTCGACATCCCTGACAGGGATAATCGAACAAGGTACATACTGATGATTATGTCGGTTCAGTCCAATCGTGTTGATGCTCCGAATGTTATTCACCCATCAGGGCCGCATCATATTCTCTCTGACAGGTGAGTATTTTAACCTCTGATGGTTTGTGGTGATGCTGAACACGAACGTGGAATGCCGGTACCATTTCATCCATCCTTTTTGTGATAGATATAAAGGGGTATCTGGCCTGAGTGCAGAGGATGCGGACAACAACGATGGGGTGTCTTCGCCGGCTAATGGGTCAGGCTCGGACAGAGCCCACGAGAGTGATTCCTTCTATATGCCGACGGCAGGGAACCAGCGGAGGGTCAGAGAAACTACAGCAGAAACGTATGGAGAGCATCCTCACAAGAGGCAGCGTGTGTAGGCATGCGTTTCACGTCACATCTATTCATCTAATGAAGGATAACGAATTCCATGGACATGCCGCTAGCCAAATAGTAGTGGTACCTGCATTCCGGATCACGATTTATGGAGTCGATTTGCTGTAATGTATTTAGTTACCCGAGAAGTAGTACCCTCGTCGGTTGGTGATCGGACCGTGGATATTTTATGGAAAGCCGCACGTTCGTGCTCATTTCGCAACGTGCTTCACTTCAACGGATCCATTGGCATATCATTTTTTCTGCATAGTACCCCCAATAATTCCGACACCACTAACGAAGTTGTCATATTCCTGATGACTTCCAACCTTGCCAAATTGATGTCTACATCGACGCAGATACTTGTCACACCCGCGACCCTGATCCAGACAACTCGGATCCATTAGACTGCGAGCTCAAGGGCGGCGGGCCGTATGCGATATCGCTCAACATGGTCGGATCTGTCATTGTCCCTTTCTGTAGACAGGAGCTCTTGCGTAGGTTGAACATGATCCGCGATGCAAGCACGCTGTGAAGGTCGAGCTGGGGTCTACAAGTAAAACAACCGTCATCAGAGCTTCTGCTGGGCAAAGACGAAAATAGCGTAGTGTCACACACAGATCCAAGAGGTCGCTGAATTGAAACTACAAACAACCATCTTCGTTAGCATTGTCTGGATGCGTGGCGTGGAAGAAAAGGGTCTACCGGAAATACACCATCAACGATCATGTTGGTGAATGTGATGACTGCGCCTGAAGGTAAGCTGCGTGCCTATGGGCGTGAAGATTTATCTTACGTATAATACAGACGATATAAAACATGCTATCCCGATAGATTGTGTGCACGATGGATATATTCACTTCACGATAGGAACGAAAATGCGCGTAGGCCGTCAAAAATAAAATCACTAAAAAAAATCAGTATGCACTGTGATGAATCGGTGCGATAGATAGGTCACTCACATATTTCGAAAATCAACAAGAACAAATATACGAAAGTACTATTTCGAGAGGCGATTAAAAAGCAACCCAGGGGAGTTTGTCCTGTGCACCGAACAGATGGGTCCGGAGAAGAGCAACTGACGTAGCTCGAGACTTACCTCCAGGTATAAGAGACGTCGGCGTGACGTTGATCGCGACGGCCGCACAGATCGTCACCTAGGTTATGTCATTGTCTGCTTCAGCGAACTCTAAAGAAGTACGACGACAAAGTGACGACTCACACCACCATATGCAAGAAGGCCGTACAACACCCACTTATCGCCTTGCCAGAACGCGTACGTGCGTAGAACCAAAAGCACTTGGTTGCAAACAATATTCATGTGCTATTTGCGGAGTGAGGCGAGGCGACGAACCTTCTGCAGCAATAATACCCAATATATGAATGACTGGTAAAAAAGAGGTGTCAATTCGAACGTCCTTGAGACGACCCATCTACCCACTGTTCTCTGCCACACTCGGTCCGCAGGGCTATCAGGGTATAGGGATATCACCAATATCGCCATATTCGATTCAGTATCCACAATAACACGCATACGTTGGGCATACCTCTGAGTATGAGCGCAAGGCAACTTCCCGCGCAGGGTCTTCAGCAAAAAAGAGAAAACCCCGCCATGGTACACTCACCATATGCAGTCATCCCCATGCCCACGAATGGTAGATACCTTGATACCGTAAAGACGAGTCGTGTCGCATCCCAGCTGCGACCCCATACCCATCGTGCCTAACGAAGGATTAACGCATTGATGGCAATTCCATCGCATCCACATACTTCATCCTCGAGCGTGATCACATAGTCAAAGATCTATCGGCAGTCCATTTGTATCAGAGAAATGCCCATTTCCTAGGTGAATTTTCCTCACCAAAATCGTCATGCCAGCAACTGAGGGTCATCCGTAAGCATGACGCCGAACAACAAAGGGTAATGCGGATTACTTGCGAAAGAAAGACATACCGTTAAAATACTGACAATACCGTTACCCCGAGTTAGGACGCGTCCGAGAACAGGGAAGAAAAGGGAAAGGGTGAGATCGGCACTCAAATATCTCAGTAGAAGACCTACCTTGGATGTCCGTAGCCCAGCTACCTCGGACGTGGTGAACGACATCCCAGTAGGACTCCAACCGGCCAGGGGGAGAAGAAACCGAAATTACCTTGCGGCGCGAAGCAGCCAGGCTAATAAACCTGGAACGTTCCCCTGAGCGCTGAGCTCTGCGTGACCGGTTGTGCCTTTGCTGTGTCTGTGATTCCACGATGGTCAACATTCAGAATGATGAAGCGAGCCAATTATAAGTGTCGTATACGGTATAAAGGACATGACCCTGAGTTTTCCGATTCGCTGATAGCGACGTGACAATCTCGGAAGTCACCAGAGTCAGAAGCTTGGCCAAGGCTGAGACGATTTTACCCAAGTAGACGATCAAGTTGGGTCTGCGGGATCTTCACAATTTAATTTCTAGCCATACGTAATGCACCAAACTGGGCGCCACCACGTAGCTGAGTTTTTCTCACCACCGCTGATCCACCATCACTGTTAGCCGTCAAATCATGATTTCAGTGACAAATGAGAGAACACAATGCAACAAGCGTGCAATAAAGCGCGGTAAGTCAGTGCAAGTTCGTGAACACCGCCATGCTGGCGGCCGTGTTACACTGGTCGGCGACCAGTACAGCGCCGTAACTTGAACACCCGCAAGGTTGGTCACTCTCCACGGTCGTGGGAGTAGGCTCCCACCAGGTACGATGTACTACCTAACACCGCTCTTGGGCGAAAGCGAAATTGACAAATGACTTGTGGAAAGACGCCTGACCGCCGCCGTTGATGCGACCATACTCCTTGTACCGTATGCCTCGTGAGCCTGATACTCTGTTTCTTTAGCGTTCATGACTCTGAGATTCCCTGCAGGCTATCTATGAACAACCCGAAAGACCCGACCACACACCGGACATTGTGCTTCGACCAAATAGCGAGCACCATCCTCGCACGTACCGCCAACTTCACCTACAACCGAACCCCTGGCTACTGGATCGACCGTAAACCGCCCCGCTAGCGACACACCCCACACATGCTACAAATTCCGCTACCGCTTCCACGTATGATCCTGATTTGGGACAGCCACAGATCCCGAGCGATTTCAAATCCCTTCTCTTGCCTTGGGCGGACTTGGGCTCGTCGCACGAGCGACTACTAGTAGTGAATTTCCTGAGCCCGTTGCCAGTGGATTACAGTGACAATATGAGGCCACATCAGACACGCGCGGCAAGAATGTGTTTCTAGGTCCATTCGGACTCTTTCACAGAAAAGAATTCGTGGGTGAGCCCAACGTCACTACACACATGCGTGGACGCGCGATTTGATGGATTTCTCGAGGCGTTGGTATATATATGTTCGGGTAGTGAAGCCATTGTTTGATTCGATTCAAATGCGGTGGTGGAAGGCAGTGAGATATATAGGGGTGGGTGAAGGCGAGGGACCGCCACGGCGTCATTGACTGGAGCATACAGATAGGTGCGGTTCGCCATCTTTTTTGGTCTTCGCCTCCCTACTTTCTTCACCCGTGCACTCATCAAAACCCTACTCGTCCAATTTTGCCTTCGTGTCTTTGCCAGATTCGACGGACGCGGACGGAAAGATTGATACACATCAATACCCGAGCATCAATTCTCTCCAGAACCGTACTCACATCGAGGGCTCGTTTTTCCGCAGCAACTTTTCGTTCGTCATTATCCCATCCCAAAAACAGCACTTTGCCCATCAAACCGCCTGTGTCTGGCAAGACATGTAAAACAGCGGGGCAAGTCACCGAATAGGCCACTCTGCACATGCTAGTAATTCTACATAGTTCATCATCGATCCAGCTGCATGACTCGGCAGGAACTCGAGCTTCTGACGCGGCAAAGTCTCTGCTCACGATACTCCATGCAAATAGCGTTCATACAGGCATTGCTAGTAACGCTGATTACGAGAGCGTTGATGCACATGCGCGTATGCCAGTGACGCTGGCAATACCCTCCTTTTAAACGAGTTGCGTGCTCCATATCAGAGATACGCATTTTCGTTACCTCGGTGAACAGGTTCGGTCCAGCACCGCGGTAAGTCATTCCATCCCGATGGTAATCGATACGCCCTGCTAGGCTCCTCCGTGTCTGGTCATGGGGGGATTGTCTCACGGTGAGCGTGGACTACAACCCTCACGCCAGACTTTTGAACAGATGGAAGCAGTTGGTAGCCTGTCTCGGATGCGGTGAAGTTTGAAGTTGTTGTGCCCACCCCTTATCACCATCCCGAGTAGAAATCTTCTCTGGATGGAAACAAGATATTTCATTGACAGATCTGGTTCGCTGGTATCGCGGACGACGACGAAGAGGTTCTATCTAAGACCTCCCAACCGGTTCCCTAGGACGATAGTTCTGAGTTCGTCTATATCGTATTCTACCCTCTAACGAGCGCAATTCTACCTTTAGTCTTCTGCCCGTCTCTAATCCCAGCCCACCAGCTCAACCCGAGGGACGCAATGCATGCAACAAGTGTCACCTGTAAACTCCCCAAGTAACACTCCTTCCCATTAAAGCACTGATGTTCCGAAGGGAGTTCGCGTGACACCAGGCCGATCAACGACCAGGCACGCGTCCCCAGTGAGGAACGTGGGTCCTCTATCGATGCATGGGCGTCCAGGTTGCGCCCAAACATGAGGGAGAAAAGGTTACCCCCGACGACGGGCGAGAAGGAGGCGTAGCCCCAGTTCTCAGAGAGGTGAGCTGGTGTAAGAAATATGTTGATACGAACCAAGTTCTCACACAGAAAAGTGGACTTACCTAGCCCAAACCACTCGATCATGATTGTTGGGCAGATCCCGAACAATGACCCGTATGCAAGCCCCAATAAAAGGGTCGCTATCCACAATGCCTCGACGGAGGAAACAGCGATCGCAGTCGCTTGGGAGATGATGAAAAGAAATGAGACGATGCAGAGACAATAGGCACGTGGAAGACGAAGACGGGTGTGCGTAAAGTCAGAAATTAAGCCTGGAATACGATTAGTCACGATCAGACAAGTGACAGGCGAAGACTTCACCTATCAGAACACGTCCTGCGAAGTTTCCTAAGCTCAGAATAGATACTTGAGCGGCTTGCCACTTGGAGGCTTCAACATCATCATAGACCGTATGTGTTGCAGCGTAAAGCGCTTGCGAGATTGAACCGACGTTGTTTATATCTATTGAGGGAGAATGAGTTGGAACAGCTTCAAAAACGTCAAGTGCACTGACACATGAGACCAGTGCCGCTACCTACAGAGAGGAGAGTAAGCGTCGGCTTCGGAGGTTCGTAGCGATAGCTACCCACATATTCCCATGATGATGAAGACAAGGTAGAAATCTGGAGCGAGCCACAGTCGCTTTCCGTGAATATCCGGTAACCTTTCTTTATCCCCGACACTTCTGTCACGATTCAAACTCACTGTAGGGTTCAACTCGACAGCGGAGGATGGAACGGAGACTGGATACGAGCTTTGATCCTCCTCGTGGGATAGGAGTGGTGCTGAATCTACATCTACCTGAGCATCCACTTCCGAATCTAACGCTACCTGCGATTCCCCCATAAAGGCAACAACGTCTCCGTTCGGGATGGGATCATACCCCTCAATCGTGGCTTCGTGCCCCATGTTGTAACTCGGCGGAGGCAGAGGAACAGGCTTGAGTATGAAAAGACCCATAAGCATCGGGACAGCTGTTCCGAGAGCGAGGACTAATAGGAAGGCAGATGTATCCCCAGGAAAGAGTATGTGCGCAAGCAGCGAGAACCAGAAAGCAGAGAGCCCGAAACCCGACAGAACAAGACCAGTGGTAGTGGCACGCTGAGGAACATCAGCTGCGTGTACTCGGCATAAACGGAGAAGGCGAAAAGGAAAGAGTACATACAGCACTGGACGGGAAACTCTTCGCGGTTGTATTCATAGCGGCGCCGAGCCCCGCGTTTCCCCCCAAGCCTGTCATGAAGCCGCACACAACGAGTAATGCAAAATGGAGCGCCGAAACAGTCGCGCCACCGCCTATGCCATCGTCATACATTTGTTTGATACCCAAGTAGCCGACGAGGAGACAGATTGAGGCCCCGATGAGCGGGATTCGTGGACCCTTGCGGTCGACGATACGACCCCAGACAGGGCCGGAGGTGTATACGCCCACTGTGAAAAGATTAACCAAAGGGCCAGAGTTGTCATATACGCCATACTATTTCCTGCGAGACCGATGATATTAAGTTGTGTGTGTGATACTCGAAGACGAGCGCCGAGCTGAGGTGCATAGGCTGGCGGGGATATTCATGGGAGCGGGAAGTTCGGGGACGAAGAACGACGCACCAGAATATATCTGTTCAAACACAGTCACCCTCGATTAGTGTTGTTTCTATCAACGTAGTATCAAGCCCGCCCACATAATTAGTTCCAGAACTCAACGCAATGAGGATGGATGCAAGGAGTGTGACAATCCGGGATACACTGAGCGTTTTGTGTGATGATGCTGACAATTTGGCGTCGAGCGACTCCATTGTGCGCGTTGGAACAGGCAGTGGGACTTGATCTAGCTACTGAGGTGATGGTGGAGGGAAGCGAAGTGGGTCTTGTGCCGGCGCCATTTACGGGTCGGCCGCCAGGCCATTTTTGTCGTGCTGGGACTCGGCTACTCCGTGACCCCGCTGATGAAACTGTATCAGCAGGTCACTCAACTCCACTCGTGTTTCACCGCAACCCACTAATATCTAATAGATTTTTTTTTTCCATTTCACCAGTCCAATGCACTGTGCTCGACAAAATTACTGACGTGCTGACGGAATCTGGGTACAAGTGATCGTCGTTCCTCGTTCAAGACAATTTATAGAGTAGATGGGTAACGGTGCGCACTGTTCTTCGGCGTACGTCGGCGTCGAGCTTTAATCGGACCCATCTCCACTTCTCGTGAGAACTAAAAGAGCTGGCAGGACTTCCATAGACTTAGGAATGCCGAAGCGACCATGTGCTGCCTAGCCCGCAACATCTTATTTCACCTTCGTTATCAGTCCATTCACATTGGCTGCGGGAAGGATGCAAGTTGTTCCGCCAAACATCAACGTGCCGGATGCCGTTTTGTGAGTTGGTGACGAACCTTTATTTGTGCGTTGGGTCTGACTCGGAGGACTACACTCTTAATGGTCCCGGACAGAGAAAGAGAAAGGACCATCTTCACTTGGGAATGTTTCTCGTATCGATCCACACATCCTTAATGGATCGGTGCGAGATATAAGATCTCGCCGCTGCTTTGCACCCTTGACGAATATCAAACTAGTACGTCCCCATAGAATTTCCACGTTCAGGGCACATATTTTTTGTCTTGGTCTGTGCACTTATTGAGACAGCCACCATGGTAAAAAGTGTTCGACGCTCGCAACCGTTCAACTATTCTGGCCAAGTCGCCCCAACGTCCCCCGGCACCTCGACATTCTCCAACCCCTCGCTTTGCTCAACATCTGCTAATGCAATCGCCGGCCCAACAGCGCCACGGCCGGATGACGACAAGCAGAGCCCAGTCCCAGTGTCAACCCCGTCTCTGAACATCATCCTCCAACCTCTTGTTCGGCTCAACATCCGCGAACACCATTGCCGTCCCAACAGCGGTTGACAGCAAGCCGAAGCCAGTATCGATCCCCTCCCCACGTCTACCCTGGACATCACGTGCATACAGCTCCCGAATGCTCAGGATGAAGCGAGGGGCTAGAGCGAATATGGGCACATATGCTAGTATGTACAACAGGTACCCCTGCCATACTCCTCCCGAGTAATTGAATACAACGACGAAATTGTACAAAAAGATGCTGTGACGGAAAGTTACTGTTAGTTCGGTCGGCAATTCATTTGTTTGCAAGCTCGGATGGCAGCGGAGGATACAGCAAAAAAATGAGGTAGGGACGTACCCAAGGAAATAGAGGATGCCCTGCTTGACGAGTAAATTCATATACCGATTGAGTTGCCAACCCTCCATCACGCGGTGCATCTGAAGCGACTGCATCACGAATTGGGCAATGGCGAGGATGCACATCGCTGCAGCATGCGTCATCTGTAAAATGGAAGTCACTTTCGTCAAACTGGGTAAATCATTTTGCCACACGCAAAATGAAAAGTCCAGTATCTGGATGGTGTCCACTGTATGGAAACGGGATGGCGATGGATAGCGGGTCAGTGCAGCGTACCATTAATTCAGCCAACATCCACATACCCGACATATACCTCAAATCTTGGAAGATGCCATCAGCGAGGAGAGTAGAAACGGTCTCCAGGGATAACAGCGTAAGAAGCGTCCCGAGGATGAGCTTGGATCGATTATACATTGCCCATACACGGAGGATCATGGTGACTACAGCCATCATCATCAATGCTTGTTTGTTCTAAGAATGGGTTACACAACAACTCACGATCGGCTGCAACAAGAAACAAAGTGAATGTCCATTCACCGATGTTGAAGATCGCTTCACCTTTTAAAAACGTCCGCGTCTAGAACGGGCAGGGAAAGATTTGGATGTGTGTGCTCACAACTATTTAATAGATATCAGTTACATTGCGAAGCCCTGACAATGAGGAAAGGACGAATACGGACGTCTGTTGGTACACACTTCAGTACGTTTGTTGTCCAATGGCGTCAGAGACAAATACCTTTACAGGGCCGGGTAGGAAGCTAGTTCCTACTTCGGGCGGGTCACAATCCGATCGACGTTACGTTTAAGTGCCAAACATACTGAGGCAAACAATTCTGATGATCCGTCTGGAGTCAGCACTTAATATGTGGCTTGCAGCAACCATAGACTCACGTCAAGCTGCAAAGGCCAGCATAACGAACCTATAAAAACGCTGAGCTTTCTGCATGTTGTGACAATTTGCCAGGAGGTTCGATACACACAAGAATAAACAACGTGGACACCCAAGTCCAGGGTTTCGTCTGTGCTCTCATTAGGAACGTGTTGCCCTCCCGAGCAGGTGTCTGCTGACCCAGATGTATTCAATCTACATAGATTATTAGCGAGAAAGCCTCACGAAAAAGTATGCGGCATTATACCTCATCCGAAAATGTAAGGACTGACGATGTATAAGTTGGTATCTCGTATTGAGACGGAACCCATAGCTCACCGTAGTCATATACAACGGCAATGAGCATGGCAACTGTAATAAAGTTGTAATATTGAGCACCCACGAGTGAGAGTGGACATACGAGATAGATAGTCATTCTGCTGAAGGCTAGTTAGCGCGGATTGTACCGCAGAAGACATGGTGTTGATGGATGTGTATTAGAGAAAGGCGTACTAGTAAGCGGGGTGGAAGAGAAATCTTTACTCCACGGCTCGAAGGGGCAGACTACCGTTTTTATAAGAGGTGGGCGGAACTCGCCGTGTGGGTTATCATAGATCAAAGACCATCAAACTGATTATGGGTCCAGCGCTGGTCCATGATCGGATCACTCTCAGACCATTACGTCATGATGTGGAAGTTTGGCTCGTGATACGCAATGCCCGACGAAGGCAACTCTCGCTGGTACCAGCAACGTTTGATCCGGGAAACTAGATCAGTACGCTGGGCACTGAAGACACTTTCGAAAACAGGTCCAGTGGGAGGTGCAAGTTCTGCGATCCTTGCAGAGGAGTAGATATCAGGTTGAGGGGAGGATTGATTGGGCAGTGTTCCAAAGTCGGCGTTAGTGGCGAGATACATGAGTCAGTGGTTGGGTGACCGGAGCCATGTATGAGCGGATGTGTGATCAAATTTCGGAGTTGATCAATGTCCGAGCGAGATCCCCCCGTGATAAGCCCGGGCAACTTGGCACTCCTCCATTGGATGATAAGAATCCTCCGGCCCTTTGCAAGGCATGGCAACTTGGCGGACGGATGTAGGAATGCCAATTACAACGCGTATTCCCTGTCGAGGAAAAACATGATTGTTTTGACTAACTCAATGGTTTTTGTACCAACGAATTTCTCGTTTGACAGCCGCAATGAGGTTTAGCAACCCAGCACAAATTTTTCTTCGTTGACAACTGTTCTCGCATTCCTCTTTGAAGTTTGTTTCAAGCAGCCGGATTACCCGATCGCACAGAGCTGAAGCTCAAACCTAGTTTATGTAAGCAGATGCTGACGGGACACGACACTTTACATACGGTGAGTCCGTAAATCAGGTGTTCAGGTTTCTGAGGTGTCTTCTGTGTACACGAGGTCACTTGGGTGTCCCCCCCGTGGTAGTGTTGCTGCTTCGACTAACAGCCGGCTTTAGCCCATACCCGGGCTTCCGCAAACTTGGTTGGAGTCCATTGCAAACCGCCAGACATAGATGTATAGTACAATGCGACTTCAAGCTACAACCAAACTGCGCGAGCCACAACGACTGAAAGACTAATCCAAACTGACACAGAATAGCGCATAACAAATCAGTGAACGCGTGGTTGATATCGCACTTCTCAACGAGCAACGGCTATCTAGAGCACGATTTGCGATTGCTCGCTGCGGGGTGTACTCGTTGGCGTGCCCTTCCTCGCGGTGTATCTCACTCCCGGGTCAACACCCAGGATTGCGTCTGCTTCGGGGGATCCAGCGAGAGGAACGTCCTTCCTGAGCGAAACCTTTACGGGATCTAATCCTTCATTGTAAGCCAGTGAGAATACGACGTCAAGATCTGTACGAGAATGAGTCAGCGTTCGGATCTCTTTCAGGCGCGTCTGGTAAAGATCGTTCTTCAGTTGAATGCTCACCTTCGAGTGATCTTCCACCTGTCTCCGGGAAAAAGAAATACACCACTGGAAGTATGGCAGCATTGAGCGCGGCGAACACTATATAAGTCCTCCACGAGATATTGTTGAACGACGGGCCAACGATCATCACGACCACGAAGTTGAACGTCCAGTTGGAGGCTACAAAGGGACTTGTCAGTGAGAGCAATTCGGGACGGGTTCTCGTCGATACCAGTGCTTAGCGCGTTCGTCTGCGCCCTTGTTCTTAATCCAGAAAGCTCGGCACACTACAATAGACATGGTTTGTGTGTGAACAGAGCATCAGTATCCAGTTATTCAAACGGGGAAGTGAAGCAATACCCACATATAACCACGCCATACCGAGCCAGCCGATCGCAAAGAACGTATTGAACCCAAACAACAAGATAACGCTCACAATCTGCGCTGGGCCATTATTGATGCTACCGAGAATGGCCAGAAGAAGCATCACGATGCATTGCCCAAATGTGCCAATCAGCA
>JBBPQV010000753.1:0-15611 GCA_038092675.1 Boletus rufocinnamomeus | reverse complement strand
GTTTTTTTTCGGGGGTGGGGGAAGGGGCTGGGGGGGGGGGCGGGGGTGGGGGGCGTGGACATGGGGCCGTTGGTGCAGAGACGCGTGGTTGGGCAGAGGGAGAGGAGGGTACATGGGACGCCCTTGGGGGCTGAAGAGGTGCCCTTGCCAGTGGTACCCTCGTCCCTGGGTAACATGGGGTGGCCTACGACGGGGGGTCCACTCGATCCGGGGAACCCTGAGCCGTGCGGTGTGCGCGAACGCGAGCGGGAACGGGCGCGGCTTGGTGCTCGTGAGGATGCCAAATCCATCGACCCGTCGAGCATCCCTGTGTCGCCTGCACCTGCGTCCGTCGACGCGAGTGCCAGTGATTCAAGCACGCGGTCCGTTCCGAGCCAAGTTCCCCTCGAGAGCTACTTACCGAGAGGATGGAACGGTGTGCCCTGGCACTCGACGGCAGACACGTCTCCATTCCATCTGTGTGATACGACGAACCGTTCCGTAGTGGAAACCACCGGCTTCCCTCAGCCGTTTATGGTGCACAAAAACAACACGACTCGGACGTGGAGTGACCGAGTGGAAAAACGGGTCTCGACAAGGACGGGACTTCCGTCCCTCGCAAGTGCCCTATCGAACGAATCCCTCGACGAGAACGTCAACCTGACTGGACTCGGACCGCAAACCGCTGACGAGTGTCTACCGCCCGTCCTGAGGCCGTTACGACTGTCAGGCCCCATCCCGTCCGACACGGAATCAGACTTTCCTCCGCCCCCGCCTCCGTCCGAGTCCTATCTCTTCCAGATCGATCCGGTCCTGCTCTCGTTCAACTATCCCGGACTGGACTACACGTCACCGTCCGAGTCGGGCCCCAACGCGTCACCCGGCGGGGCTGGTGATTTCGTGATACCCCTTGCCCTGTCGTCCGAGGCGAGGCTTGCGAGTTTGGAAGGTCAGCGAGGTCGATGTGATGGTGGCATATGCCACGTCACGAAAGGAGGCGTCGTCGGCACTAGCACCGGCACCGGTGTCTGTCGTCTTCCGCGCCGTGCCCCCTCGAACTGTGTCGACACGGAGCGATTGAATACGCCTCGTCGTGTGCTGGACGTGTCCTGCGACGAGCGTGACTCGGAACATTTCGAGCACGGTGCGGCTTCGTACCATGCTGATACGCTAGCGCGCACTACTGGTTCGACGCGTCGATGTGGTCCGGGATCACGGTACGGTCGTCGCGACGGTCCGCTCGCCATGCTCTACCCTTCTTGCTCGGCAGACGACTCTGACTCGGTGGGACAGGCACTCGACGAACCGCTTTCCTTTTCCATCATGACGGACGCATCAGCTTGACTTGCTACCCGATGCGGCAAGTGACAATCTCTCACATTCGCCACCACAGAATAGATATTTTTTTCCCTCATTTTCACTTTTTTCGATTTGTCAATGGATATAAACACATTATGGACATTGCATTTTACGAACGACATTTGGAATATGTACGATTTCCATTCCTTGCGGGTAAAAGAGAAGAAAGAGTCCGAGTGACGACACTAGGATACAGAGATATAGGGTTGAATGGAGATTTTTGTCATATAATGGTGATACGGAAGCAAAAGGAAAAAAGTGTGAACTCTGGATGTTGAAAGACGGCGGACGTCATTGCAGACCGAGCTAGACAGGGGAAAACAACCAATGAGAACAGCAGGTGACAAAAGTTGTGTCAAGTCGACCGAGTGAAAACTTAAGAGCAGGGTAAGAACATAAACAGCGGAATAGAAGATGAGTGGAAAAAAAAGTGGCAAAAGATTACAAGCGGATGGTAGGGTATGAAGGAAATTGTGAATTGCGACCATGTTCCCCGTGACGACACGAGACAGAACAACGTGATGGCCTAAGATAGAGGTGCCTGCCAATACCTTAACTCTGAAGATCTGCCCTCCTGGTGAAAAGGCAGCGTCAGCGTGTACAGTATGAGATAGAACGACAAGCGTACGTACTCTCTGATGGCGTCGTACAAGAACTTGTAGCTTCGTAGGTTGCCTTTCAAACGACGGATATCGAGACTATAGGTATCTTTAAGGCGGTCTATCCGTGTGAGCTCAACCGAGAAGCGGACTTCATCCCCTGCGTCCTGGGCAACGTCGCCATAAATGGGTTCTCCAACACCGGACGGGGTGGGTTCCACAGGCGAAGACGAAGTTGCAGGGTTCTCGTCATCCAGGGACAACGAAGGTTGTGAGGAAGCCACCCCAGAAACTTGAGATGACTGCCTTCGCATAAGGAGACCTTTCAGCATGCCGCCAGGGGAGGGATGGGACGGGACGGGAAGACCACGTTTGTCGACCTACAACCCTCATCATTAGCAACTCTCGAGAACGACAAGACAGGGAATGACTTACGCCATTAGATGCCGCTGATCCAACCATCGTGAATGCCGCCAACCCACTCCCACTTCCGACCGTGCTAAAGCCCAACCCGACTGCGCCACCACTCTTTCTCCTCTTCGCGCGGACACATCTGTACTTGTATTCGCTTTCGGCCTTGATGTCCATGCCCATCTCCTCCAAAACTTTGCAAACATGTTTGATAACTTCTGGAGGTGGTCGGGTAGTGATCGTAGTTTGATCAACAGCACCATGATGGATGCGCAAGACGTCCTTGGTAGGGGTAGAAGCATTGAACTTCCATCCAGCCCTGGAGAACGAAAACGAGGTATCCCCAGCGGATCGACCCTGATTTCCACTTCTGTCCAACTCTGTCTTGGAACTCGGCGTTGGAATCTGCGAGCGCGACGAGAGATTCGTGCCAGCGCGCAAGCCCAGATCAGGGGACTCCTCTCCATCGGGCTTGACGTTGCTTCTTCTCCTGAACCACTGCATAACATTGCGAGCCTTGGTCGTCGATGCGGGCATCTCGTGGGTTTGATGCCCGTCCTTCGCCACGCTGGGGAATATAGTACCACGACTGATCTGGGAGGGAGAAGCAGTGGAAGACGGTGGCAATTGCTTCTCGAGATCGCGGCTATCCTTGGCGGGGCTCTCACCAACGGGGGTCTTGCCTTTCCGCGACTTGATGGTGCGGCTGAAGGGCTCGACCATAACAGTGAGAGTGTTCCTCCTGTTCTTCTTGGCCGAGTCGGTCGGACTGGGTGAGACAGGGCTCAGGAGAGCGTTCTTGGGAGTGTCGTTGGTGCTTGTAACTGTCGACGGTGTCCTCTTCTCTTCCGCCACGGGCGTACCAGGAGTCGAGATTTCAGATGCGACACGGGACCGCGTACCATTGACGGCGGATTGGTCGCCGTTTGTACCGAATATCTTGCCGAGCCCAAACTTGTCTACTGATAAGCCTTTGCGGTGACGGCTTGACCCAGAACCTGAGGAGCCAGGTGTTGTGGTCCGAGAGGGACTGGCTGGAGAGATAGCAACCGAAGGCGTCTGGGGCTGGTTCTCGCGCAGCGCGGCAGAAGGAGTGAGGTGTGTCGTATCGACACGGGAAGGAGCAGGAGTAGATGGAGCAGGGGGAAGCGGCTTTGGTGTAGACGTCTCGGCATCAGTCGAGGGTACCGCGGAGGGCTTCTCTCCAGGCAGACGGGGAGTGGTATGAGATCCGGACACCATACGATCGCGATGTTCGACGCCCTGCTTAGAGCTGGGACGAGTAGATGGCTCTGCTCTGGAGGATTTGCCACGACTGGACCCAGCAGCCCGCTCCTGGGGATGAGGATCGCCGGGGTACTCCACTTGGATGGTGTGCCGGAAACCGCCGGTAGCTTTCTTTTTTCCTGTGTCTGTAGGAGATTTTGCAGAACCATTGGGAGGGTAGGAGGAGTCGATATCTTGGATATTAGGAGTGACAGAAGGTTCCTCGTCTGGTGATGAAATTGTGACAGGAATATTGACAGTACTTGGAGGCGCAAACGGATCATCATCAGGACCCATAGACGTAGCGGGAGTGACAGCGAGAGAAACAGCATTTCGAGAGTGAGGTGCAGGGGGAGATGATGATGAGTATATCGACTGGTCGATGGACGTCTCATAGAGGTATTCTGGTTGACCAGCGGGTAAATTGTCTCTATAGGAATGGCTCCTTGGACTCGTAGAGGAAGTGGAAACATTAAGCATGCCATCGACACGAGCACTTTGGCTACGCGCCACTCTGCTGGGCTCTGATTGAGCTGCGGCTGCTTGGCGCATCTGTCTCTGATAAGCCAGTCGCTTCATCTGGTGTTGTTCCATAGCTGCGCGCTCAAGATCATCAACGCATTTGGAGAAGTTGTGCGCATAAGCCGACAGCCAGGGATGTGCCATGATGGACCGTAAATCTGCACGACGGGTAGGATCCGGGACGAGCATCGTGGACAAAAGGTCTCTGGCTTCCGCAGAAACATATTCGGGGAAAGAGAGGGGGGTATTAACGATGTACTTGTACAGGAGATTGATGTTGTCGCCATCAGGGTTAGCAGGGTCGTCGTCAAAGGGGAGATAGCCTGCAAGCATGGCATACAGGATGACACCACAGGACCAGATATCGACAGCAGAACCGACGTAAAGGCCTTCAGAGATGACTAGCTCTGGGGCGGCATAGCAGGGAGAACCACAGCTGGTCTGCATGAGATCGTCGGCACGATGTTCGAAACGGTTAGCGAAACCAAAATCTGTGATTATGACGTTACGGTTGCGGTCGAGGAGTAGGTTTTCGAGTTTGAGATCACGATGAACGATTTTCTTTTGATGAATGTACCAGACACCAGAGACGAGCTGAGAAAAGAGTCTTGCGGCATCTTTCTCCTTGAGATAGCGGTGGGCCAAGATGTGGTCAAAAAGCTCGCCACCCGAGGCGTACTCGAGAATTATGCCAATGTACTTGTCTGTTTCGATGACATCGTACAGGCGGACGATATTGGGATGCTTCAAGGTCTGAGGGCAAGTCAATATCAGGTCGATCGTCGGAACAAGAAGCTTACCCGGAGAACCTCGATCTCGCGCTCGACTTTTGACATCCGTACGGAGCTGTCGATGTTGCCACGGCGTATTAATTTTACGGCCACTTCTTCACCCCATTGACTGTGCAAGCCGAGTTTGACCTTGCCGAACTCGCCCTCTCCGACGGTCTGCAAGAGTAGGTAGGGACCGAATTTGGGGATGGTCCTCCGGGGATGTGCTGCCGCGTAGGCTACAGCGGCTGGATGGGAGTACACGTCACGAAATCCGGGTTGATCATCAGCAGCTTGTTGTTGATGCTGTGGAGAGACGACCTGGTGAGAGGCCCTTTGTCTTCTGGATGAAGATTGATGGTTCGCGACGGGGGATGGTTGGGCTGAGACGGAGACAGGACGAGAAGTGCCATGCTGTCGCGAAGAGCCCGAGTAGGAAGAGTCTGGGATTTGGAGATTGCTCATTGGGCCTGGAAGGGAAAGGCCAGACGAGAGAGGGCGAGGAGACGCTTATAGATAGAAGAGAGACAAGCGCGTGCGCGTGGGATTTGGTGAGCTGGATGGCAGAGGAGAGGACCGACACTCACGGATTTCGAGTGAGCACGACACCACAACCGATGCGATGGCAGTTGGGAGGAGAAAAACGAGCTCAGGGATGCAAATTCCAACCTGACAAAGGAGCAAACGTGCGAATTGATGGGGCCCTCTAATTCCTTCCGCTGCGTGTCAGCCCCCGCCAAAACATCCAACACAACAACCGACCTGTCCTCGTTCTCCCTCCAATCGGGTCTCGTGCACGAGCACTGCGAACGCTTCCAGCGGGCCCGAGCGGTATCGAGCGCAGCCTGCAGTGGCGTCTGCCATATGTTCGGGCGCTCTTTCAAATTTCACGCTCCGATCGTGCCGACGGAAGTGATGTCCGGGCCGAAGACGTACTAATGACGCCGTGCGTTTCAATCGACCTAAGCTAAACACTCAGCTCCACCTTCCCAGCTAACAGCACCGCTTCTTCTAACTCCGAGCCACCCAGTGCCGGCTCCACCCATTCTTTGATGAACCTGTCTACCTGTTCCGGTGCCCTCCCGATAAACGTTTGTGGGTCCAGCAGTCCATCCAGCTCCCCCTTGATAGGATCAAAGTACGCATCCCCTCGGACACGTTCAATGAGATCGTTCTCCAGTCCCAGGTGTTTGACCTGGTGCGCGGCCTCGTGGGAGAGCACCTATTCAAGCGATGAATTCGCGGAAACGATGAGCACATGGAGGTTATCCATCACATCACCCGTGACAGCGAAAGTCGGCTCACTCTGATCTTCTCGTGTGCTTCCTGCCTATCACCACCTTTTTTGACGATAGCCATAATTAAATTCTCAGTTGCCATAAATGGGAGCTCTTGGGAAATCCGCCGAGCGATAACCTTGGGATACACCACCAGGCCTTCGGACACATTTCGCAGAGTCGAGAGGACAATGTCTGCAGTCAGGAAAGCCTCCGGGAGTGTCACCCGACGATTCGCACTATGGTTGCATCAGTGATATGGCAATTAATTTCTCTCGTGAACAGAAACAACCTGTCGTCCAAAGTCCGCTCAAACCACTGCACACTGGACGTCATCAGCGCATTTTGGTGCAATACCATCAGGTGCCGTGATAAGCTGCACACACGCTCAGACCGCATGGGGTTCCGTTTGTAGGCCATTGCAGAGGAACCGATCTGAGTCGATTCAAACGGCTCCTCGACTTCCTGTAATGGCCGTCATGTCAATGGAGGGTTCAATGCCATCCATCCTGTAAGGAAATACACTGACCTTCAGATTAGCCAGCAACCTCAAGTCAGTTGCAAGTTTGTGCGCCGTAGCACCAAGCGACGCGAGAGGCGCCAAGACATCGATATCGATCTTCCGCGAGTAAGTCTGAGAGGTGACAGGATACGCATATTCAAACCCGCTAAGCTTCGTCACAAGGTGATCCAGCTCCTCTACTTTATCGTGATCCCCATCAAACAAGGCCAGGAAGCTCGCTTGCGTTCCGGTCGTCCCCTTTACACCACGGAATCCGAGGTCATCTCGTGCACGCTTGATATTCCGTAGATCCCATAGAAGTTCCTAAAATACCAGGTGAGTCGTTCTTCTCACAGCAAGATCGTAGAATGGACATCACCTGAATCCACAGAGTCGCGCGTTTCCCGACCGTAGTGAGCTGTGCAGGCTGGAAGTGCGTAAAACCCAGAGTCGGAAGGTCCCTATATTGGACCGCAAACGCCGAGAGGCGTGAGATTAGAACAGCGAGAGACTTAAGGAGATAGCCAAGTCCTGTTCGGATGAAGATCAAATCTGCATTACTGATCCACGATTCAACCTGCGAGTCACGTCCACCAAAGTCGCCACACGCACTCTGTCACATAACAGGAGGTGGCGCCCAAACTGCAAAAACACACACGTGGATAAGCGCCACCGCGTATTGGCGAAACAGGAAGATGAACTGTACTGGATGATACCTGCCGCAGCCGGGGCAACCTGACCGAATGTGTGAACGTGTGCCATAACATCATGGCGGCGTATCTTCTCCTCTTTCGCTGCAATGCCAAATTGTTCCGGAGTCAGATCCTACCTTACCAAGCTCAAAAAGTGTATGCAGAATCTAAAGGGGTTTCGTACGAGATTCGCCTTCATTTGCTCGAGAGCCTCGTCACTGATCGGAAGGCCGAGCTGCTTTTCTGCGATGGCGAGGTTGAGCCATAATTCTCTCCATGTTTTGAAACGATTCTAGAACGCATCAGATATTGTAGATCATGAACATTGCCATCAGTTTTACGCCACGCACCGCAGAGGAAAACAGATAGGACATCTCTTTGCTGGCATAACGGCTGTTGGCACCGATTGAATTCTGATGGCTGTGACAATATACACCGGAATCTCTGACCTCGCAAGCGGTGTCTGATAGGTTTCGAAGGCCTCCATGCCGCTGACGGTGTTGTAGACGTTTGTGATGAAAACACCGAGCTCGACCGTGATCAGATTTCGGGAGGAGGCACTCCCGGATTCCGAAAATATGCCCTATATGACCCGCACAAAATCACCAAATATATCCTTTCCGACACGCTCCGTTACGATCGACTGTACGTCAGGAAAAGTACAGGTCCCCGATATTAAAAGGGACACTTGAGTTGCCCTGATATTTGTTGCCAAGGAATTATAAGCCCTCATAAGGGCTTATAAGACCTTTATAGGTGGGACAAATATTTGCAAGAAATAAATGTAATTTGCCTTGTGATATACCATTACGATCCAATTACATACAATTAAAATTTGTTATCTTATTGGAATTACAATGTCAAAGTGTACCGTCATTAGATAGAGTATATAAGCATTTGCCAATGCAGCCACTTATAGTGCCACTTGTCAAACCAAGTCAACGTCATAGTAGTACTTGAAACATGCAACCCAGACATTTCCTGAGAATTCAAACAAGCTAGCCTACTTTGACAGGCATGGCAAGCATGGTACCAATAGTACCATACTTATAAATTGTATAACGAATGCCCCGAACTAATAACTTCCCTGCAAGTTTGCAATTCAAATCTTAAGATCTTGCCTGTAAAACAATTGCCCTCTGGGCATGCCTGGACCCGAGTTGGGTAGACAACCAGGTCGAGCATAGTATAAGATGGTGTCTACTCAGCATTTTACACCTCTCCCTGGCATGTCGATGCATCAATGACTCCAATCCTTGAAGGTGAGTGATGCAACACAACAATAGTCCTCTAACCTGTTCTTCCGCCAGCCAGTTGATGCATCATCCAGTTGGCTGTCACTGTTTTCCGCCAGCCTGAGCCTCTGCTGATGCATTACTATTCCCAGGTCCTATGAGTATGGTAGCACAACAATACATGCACGATTATGCATCATGGTGGTCCATCACCTGCCCCGCACCTCCCTTCTCCTTTCGGATCACCCATAAGGCAGGTGCTGCAGCCGACCGAAGATTGATGTGCTCACTGATAGGAACATTGATGGGATGGCTACTTCTGGCTTACAAACTGATCATTGGATTGGCAAATCTGCAACCCATTAAGAGACTCAGATCTGCATCATACTAGTAGAGTACAGCAAGAAATTATACATCTCCCTCCTCCTCTGACTCAATGCCCTCTCCCACCTTCTCGATTCCCTGAGATAATGCCTGGACATTGTCACTTCTGTCCTTTCCGTGTGGTTCATCCAAGCATCTGACAAGCGCAATCGTGTTGCTCCAGGAATCATGGCACCTCTGTGCGAGTGAACGCCGCAGTGTGGCTTGATGATGAGCGTACGTGTGATGTCCTTCAAGAACAGCATCGTCACCCGATTGGAAATTCTTCCCCCTTTCATCCCAACGAGCCGCATCCCATTTGAAAAAAGCAATAATTCGTCGCATTTCCTCCACTAGCAACTCAACATCTTCTTCCCAGCGTTTCACCCTAGCTTGGGCCTTGCACCACTCAATTCGCATATCTACAAATCAGTTAGACTTAGGGCAGAGTGTGAGATGAAAAAGCGCGTGACTCATGACAGACCTTCTAGTCCTGCTTCGTCCATCTCGTTGCCTACTACACCATCCATAGTCCATATCCAAGACAGCTTCTTCGTCCCCTCTGTTTCACCCCAGAGTAAGTCTGTCAATCCCCGAATATCTTGCCAGGCAAGGGGACGAAGGATTGAATTCCAGCCTGTTTCCTTTATGAATGGTGCGAGCTTAACCAATGCTTTGTGAGCATCGTTGTATCTGTTGGCTGCTGCATTGATCTGAGACTCGATTGCCTTGAGAGTATTATGGGCTCTTGTGTTTGCACCTTGCCCACGGAGGTTTTGGTCTTTATATCTGAGAACGCAGGTCTGTGCATGGAGATTGGACCAAAGAGAGTGTAGTGCGTCATGCGCCTGAGCAATATGTAGCCTCCATTCAATCCGTTGCAGATTCTCATCATGGGATATCCACAAGCCTAATTGGGAGGGTAATATGAGCCTATATGTTTCCGGTGAGTTGGGGGAGTCAGCATCCTGTGCTTCTCTTGCACGCTCAGCAGCGAGGGTGGGCAGGAAAAGGTGTTGCAACTTGACCCAGGTCTCGATGCGATGTTGCAGTATATTGCAATGTTGTGTCAGATTCGCTTCTTGATTGTCTGTTGCATGGACACCTATTCCAGCCTTTTCGCTTTTAAGGCGACACCTTAACCCATGATTAGTATCATTCCCATGCCCCTGCTCGTTGGCAGTGACGTACTGCTGTTCTTCTAGCTCTAAGCCAGAACTAATGAGAACGCTGGCCGTGCAATCTTCATGGACTGTAACCACATTGCTCTCTGGCCATTCCAAATCTCTGGCTTCCTCCCTTGCAAGCTCGAGTCGAATGGCCGCAACCGTTACTGCTAAGCTTCTGTCAGATCTGACTGTGAAACAAAAATTAAATAAAGGAACGTACCATTGTTGGTGCGCTCGAATGGATTCAGCTTTGTCGCATCCTTCTCCCATTCTAAGAGTAGCATTTTCCATGTGCTCAAGGAATCGGTGTGGTCAACCTGAAGTCCCTCTTCAAGCTCTTCCAGAGCATCACGAAGGTCTGCCTGTTTCAGGATCCCTTTCTTCAGCTTTTCGAACATAGATACACCTTTAAACCATCAACATAGCCACTTTCTCAGAGAGAGGAATACTTATGAAGGCCAACGATCTTCCGCCAGTTTGAGTATCCAAAATGGTCGTCAAGTATATCGTGCTGTGCTCCCAGTCCCATTTCCTTTGTGCTTGATGCGATAGGATTGATATTTGCCCACCCACGTTCGGGGGCTTCACCGTCAGTGCGTCCCACTCCCGGGCGGAAGTTGAATGAATATGTGGTTTGACATTTCTCGATATGAGCAGGAAGATGAAACTTTGGGACAAAAAAAGCGGCATCCATGTTGACCGTATCAAGCTGCATTAATGGTGGCAGCTTTAATATCCGTTCCCATAGGTGTTTGTTCCATTGGCACGCAATGTCATAGGACACCTTGAGAATGTTGGTGGAGTTGTGACAAAGCATTGAGAAGAATAAATAATCCATATTGACATACCTAGATATAAAATCAGTAGCTCCTCACTGTTGACAGTGACAGTACTTACTTTTCACCTTTCTGCAGGTCACTGACACCCGTAGGCAGCTTCATGTTATGATGGGCACAATCCACAGTATCCACACCTGTAGCAGACAATCCCTGGTTTGCCTTCGTATCGGCCATGTTGACAGCACTGTGACTGGAGCACGTACTCTTCTATATAATATATTAGTGATAATGGAATCAACGTGTCGACTTTATACATACTTCTTGCACAGTGCTCGTGTGCTCTGCTAAGTATGCTTTATAGGTGGTCTCCTCTACGAAGTATCCCCAGCCTTTGCTGAGGCTGGGATCCACACTATCCTTGGACACCTTTTTCCGTTTCAAATGGAAATTGGCATCTATAGCCACAAAAAGCGTGTGAAGCCATCTACTTCAAATGTTCACATAGGGTGTCCACCAAATCACATGACTGAACACTTACTTTTTGTCGGTTTGCACGCGGAAATCAGGTGGTAAGTTCTTGCCGGGCTGGGGGCAAGCAGGACAAATGATGGCAAACTCTCCTTCGCAAGTACCGTCAACCCCACAGGAGTCGAACGAATGACCTGCATGCTTTAGCATCTTGAGGTGACGCCATTCGTGAGCCATTCTAAGAAATGCTTCATAACAATTCTGGATGGGAGGATTAGTCCGACACAATAGACTACTTAGAATACACACCTTTACAATACAAAGTCTGGTGTTATCAACAAGCCTTGACAACCCATTATAATACTTGTATGCGGATATCTTGGATTCGAGTGAAAGCAGGTGGAACTGCTCTAGGACACAGAAGGTTGCAGCAGTTCTGGGTCGAGAGCTTGTGGCTGGGAACCACCCAAAGTGGAGAAGCTGCTGGCAGTGACTGGTCGCCTTTTCACAGTTACAGAAGTTGAGAGAAATGCAATGGATGCTGTTGGTATTGATGATGACAAAGGTGTCGGCGAAACAGAGCTCTGGGTTATGACACATCTTGTTCAGTTGGTGACCTAACTGAACGTGTAACCCGAGGTCCTTGAGAGTGATTTGTTCAAAGAATGTTCCGTTCCACTTCTGTTGACAGGCCATCTTGAGCTCGTTGAATTTTAATCAGGTTAAAGCGCACCTTTAGTGTATGCAAAGGACTCTTGTGACTGGACAGGACACACGCTCCACACAAAAGTGCTCTGCCCATGCAGTCTTTGCACATATAGCATGGATCGGCTGCTGTGCATAAAGCACATGTGCCACTGGCAGAGTGCTCTCTTCCTTCAAAACATAGCAATTCTTCAAGGTACATCTCTTGGTCCTTGAGCCAAATCAATAAAGGATGGTCCTGGAGAACAATGAGAATCTGTGTGCTGAGGAATAAAATGGAATGGATACTTACACCTGCTGTTCGCTTGTGACTCCGGTGTTGGTCAAAAGTATTGAGGTCGATGTTGGGTACGAGAGGGTCTTTATCCACATGTAGCATCGGAGGAGAAACGTCCTGGACTGCCTGCTCAGTGGCAAGGGCTACCAAAGCACACTGAGTGGGGGTAATGAATTGACGCGTAAACGATATAGAGCCGTCTTTGTGACCTTGATAGCTTGCGTGGTGTCAGCATTTGGCAATGGTAGAGGTTTCTTGTGAAAATACTGTAAGGGTAGGTTTTTTGGCATGTTTAGTACGTTTGAAGCTGCGACGCTCTTGCATCCTGGCGAGTGCTACCTCGGCCGATGGTGAAGGGTCTTCAACCCCACTCGGGGAAGATTGAATAATCATGTCACTCCTCACCACAGTGAGCGCTGGTTTACGGGTAATGGGGATGATGCAAGAACTACATCACGCGCTTAAATGTTCAATGTTCAATGGCTGGCTAGCTACTACATAAATTTCGAGTTTCTCTCAGACCTCCTAAGGATGACAGGACGCTCCCTTCCAGATGGAGCAGAGGTTTTGCCAGACAGCACTGGAAGGGTGCCTTTGGCTTCCACCTGGGAACATTTAGAAGAGTCACAACAAAAATGGAACGAGTGTACTTTGTGTTTATGATCCTCCTCATCATGGTCAGCCGCAATGGTGGACGCGTCGGGATCTTCATTTTCGGAGTCAGAGCTCTCACTGGCACTGGCAGGAGCAGCCACCCTCCTGCGCTTTGGCTTTGGCTCAACACTTATGTGGAAATTCTAGATATGATTCAAGTCAGTGATTGGAGAAACTGGAGGCACACGGTGAGTACCACTGCATCACAGGAATAGTGCTTGTATGTCACTGAAAGATCCTGGAGAATCAGGTCATGTGGCAGGCGAATGTTGACACCACTGCAAGGGGTTTCATCAGGCATGGATAGCGTTGAGACTCTGTAGTGGCACAGCAAGGCAAGTCCGTCGGAGGTAGGGGGCAGTGACCATTGGTGCCAGCGGCCCTCTGACTTTTAAGGCTTTTTCCAGACGATGATACGAACCAGGAATCCCCTTCCCAGTTCAAGATGGTTGTTGCCATTTACTCAAATCAGGATTCAGTATTAACCAGATCCTTACTGAAGATAGATGCATGTCAACCAAACAAATTTGATTAGAAGCGTCTGTTGAGTTGGCCTAATTAATCACTGGATATGATTCTTGAGATAACCCTCAAGGTTGGACTTGAGGCTTATCTCCCCACACGAGGCCATTTGGAACAGTAACCGAGGATCTAAAATACATGATTGTGGCCAAAAGATGCACTCGATTCAGAATCAAGGTGCAGATCATCTGTTGTCATCCGAGGAATATCGGACTATATGTCCAATGACCGTAAATCATTGTCTCTACTTGTCACAAACCATCCAGTCCTGACTAACCATTAACCAAAGAAGTCACTTCCCGGAGCTCATTTCTAGTCTTCGGTATCTCATACATATATCCTTTTACAGGTCTGAGCTGTGAACATTGAGAGGCTCAGGTGAAAGGAACACCTCCATGATTCTGCACTCCTGTCCACAAGCAAGCGAATCTGTCTGGCGATGCAAGTATCGATGCTTTGAGTCGGATGCTACCCCAGATCCATTCCGCACGTTGTTGTTATCATGACCAATTCCAGCATGTTTACAGGGCAATCCACTTCGACATCCCACGTGGAGGTTCTGGTGACATGTGGTCTAAGGGTCGGAGTTTTTTCAACCAGGTAAGGAAACTGTTCCTCTGTGATGCAACAACCTGACCTAAGATTGTCACAGGTCTCAGATCTCATGCTGCGCCCTTGTTATCGGAGTCAGTTGTGCCTATTACAGGCGCATTCAATCCCTCAATGACACGCATTGCATAATATTAGCATTGAAGCATAATGGAAGTCGAAGTTCCTGCAATTTAATCAACCACAAAATGACTTGTGGCAGGATTGATTTATTACTGTAACCTTCACGACAGTTTACCGCTGATGCATAGAGTTGATGGATTACAAAATAGGAACAACATCAGGATGGGACTGGTATGCCAACTGCCCATAGCGTCGCATGTCCACCAAGTCATCTAAATGAAGTAATACATCCTCCACTGCATGAACAACTTGTTGGATATGGTGTGATGTAACCTGCACACGCTGTAACTCGACTGCGACCCCGTGCGTCTGAAGAGTCTTGGCATGAATTGCATGGATGTGATCATGTAGTTCTTCTGCCTGTTGAAGTGTGTGATCAAGGTGCTGTTGGGCCTCCGAGAATGACTGGGAGCGCATGAGGTTGTCAAGTGTCAGGTCTAGGAAGGTGGTCAGCGAATTCTTGGTGAGGGTCATGAGCGCTGCCTCTATAGCTTGCACACTGTTCGGTGGAATGCCAATAGACATTCCTATGATTCAGCTAGTGTAACAATGTGGCTAACATACTCACCACTTGGTCGATGTGTGAGAGAGTGAGTTGGTGTGCACGAGAGTTGACTGAGGGACAGCAGTGGAGCCCGAGCGGGTGTCAAGTTCCCTATGCTTCGCGCTTGACGTATCCACTGGAGTAAGGTTGCACTCATCATAACTGAATGTGTGGAAACATACCAGTTTTGTTGCTCTCGATATCTCTCTTTATTTCTCTCGCTAATGCGCTTACAATGCCTAGTAAATGACAGTAGTTAGTGAAGTGAGCGAAATGAGTGGATTATATGTCACTTTGCATAGTATTTCTTGCTGTGCGCCTGCTTGGCATGCAGCTGGTCAGCATGGGTGTGATAAAGCCTTGGTCTCCCTGGTCTAGCCATGAAAAAAGTTGGTGGGTGTCAAGATAACCATTAGCAATTACTGGATCTGAGGTACTACTCACACGTTTTCGTATGATGTTTTTCTGAGATTTATTCTGTATTTCATCAATCTAGCAAGAGTCAATTGGTTTTAAACAGGTTTAGCGCCAGGTTCATGTTACAACCGTGTAACAAATGACACCAACGTGTGTCAAGTTCCTAATACCAAGCTTCCGATCTGCGGAAGGTTTCAAGTACGACTAGTCCCACCGTGACTAGCGTCGAGTGTATACTCTTCTGAGGACGAAGAGTAAGATGAGGAGAGGGATCCGTGACCAGTGGCGAGAGAAGCGAGCCAGCTGGGAACCAGAACACACGGTAGATTGTGTAGGTTAAAGTTAGAGAGTAGTTTACAGCGGAGCGCG
>JBBPQV010000752.1:0-15616 GCA_038092675.1 Boletus rufocinnamomeus | reverse complement strand
GTGGGTCGCGGTCATGGCGGTAGGAAACGCAGTGCTTATACCGATCTCGTCGGATTACCTACAGGTGAGAGTAGCGTCGAAAGTAGGGGGCGGTAACGTGTAGGAGAGGCCGCCCCACCCTCTTCCCACGACTCACGTCTGGATTTCTGAGCTGACCCATACATTTCCAGCTTGGTAACGATGATATCTCGCTGTTTGTTCATGTAGTCAAGTCGTGCGTTCGTACATGGGTCGAGGAGCAGAGGATGCCGGCCACATCGAGGTTATCCTCGGTGAGATCTGTGCTCTTTCGTGAAATTGGGACAGCTGCTAGAGAAATTATACATACAGCGGACCTGGCAGTCATCTACAACCAAATAGTCTATCGGTTCAATGGGCGGAACTAACAAGGTCGTGTTGAAATAACTCACCAAAGCCCCATACTGCAAGTCTATTTGACGAATAAAACAGGTTAGATGGGTACACGTCCGGCCTACACAGTCCAGACCATCGTCAGCGGTGTTGAATGATGTGATAACGGCAAGTGTTTGTATTGTCGGAACATGTTGCCACTGTAAATAGCCCTCCGCGAATCGATAGTTCAGTGACACAGACAGGAGATCTATAGGTCCCCCCATCGACCACATTCAAGGGATACACCCAGGAGGCTGAACGAACCAAGATGATCATGATCACCAATCACAGAAGCACGTATTGAGTTCATCTTCAGGTAGCACAAGTTGTCAATACAAGGCCTATCAGCCGACAACATCAGCGTGTGTCAGGAAGATTTGAGCCCAAGGTCAGAAAAGCCAAGGTTTCGTGTTCCTCGACACAGATAAGAGCGAATGTGAGTGAGTGAGAACGAATGGAAGCTAATAGACTGGTCAAGGTAAACAGAAACGAACGGGGTAAACACAGGAGTAAGTGTGGAAGAACGGGCCCAAGTCCAAGCGAGGTGTGCATGAATTAGCGAACACATCCATGTACATGCTTGCATATGAAGCCCTACGTCGGACAGACTCCTCGTCCTCGAGGTCGTCTTCCTGCTGCTCGCTAGGCATCTTGCTCCTCGAGCAGCTTACTGGGCATCATCGGTGCGTTTGCATCAGAAAACGCTGCTATCATGACAGTGGTTTCTTCCATGGACAACTCCACTCCTTGCTCTTGTTCGCCGATGCACTTATCTATAGGCCATGCGTCACTTGGTCCGCTTTGTTTTGAGTCAAGTTTTGAGTCTCACGGTTATTAGTAACAGTGTGTAGTACAATTTGACTTACTATAGGGTGTTGGCATGGTAACAGGAACGTTGTTTGCAGTTAGAAGTGGGGCTATCACCTGACTGGGCCGAAGGCGGTAGAAGTTGAGGCAAGAAATGGGGAGCAGTTGAGGAAAGTGAAGAGACAGCCCTGGCCCCCGTGCCTCAGCGTTTGCTGACAGCCGAGGTCGACATGAGGCTCTTCAGAACTTGCGATATCCGGCCTTTGTCGCTTGACATCACAGCCAGAGTCAACAACAAGTCTGGCATATGTACAGTACGATGGTGGAGATGAAAAAATCAGACATACTAGTACTAAGCGAGAGTGACCGTTTTCGGTTAGTTGTGGTCCGGGAGAATCCGAAGCAGTGCACAGTAGCTCATACTGTCTGCATAGCATCGGGGAGCCAAAATGCACTACAATAATGCATAAGTTTCATAAAGCATCAACATTTGTCGCTGTCGCTCCCGACCTATGCATTATGAGAAAACTTACTGTAGAATATATATGCAGGGGATCCGGAACGTCACACGACCAGAACATTACCAGTGGACGAAAAAAAAGGAAAAACCAAAAAAAATAACCAAAAAAAAAAACGCACCAAGAATATTCATGGCAGACAAGACGAGAGGAAACTCGCATGTCGGAGTACGATCCAGCTATTTCTTTCCATCTCTGATCTGTTCCCCCGTACCCCAAGATAAGGCGTCAGGGGTTTCCCAAAAAAAAAACAATGTTGCCCAGTACTCAATTGTGCGGTGACGTTGGAACGAGTTTTTCGACGGCGCCATTCGTTCCGAGTACCGGTGAGTCTGCATGCCTACTTCTTCGGTAATATAGGCACTCCATTTCATTTGACACACCTGAGATAAAAGCAAGGCTCGCGTGAGGTCTCTGGGAGGCTCCAAAGTGGCACATGAATTGTCCTATTCGACGCCTCCTAGCCCGGAGGTCAGATCCTAGAAACCAATCACCGCCCCCATCGAAAACGGGTCTGTGGAGAGGCACTATTACCGCCGAGAAACGGTGACGGAAGGCGCATACAGGGGCAACCAGTCTCGCAAACAGGGAAAGTCAGCGACTCAAAAAAGATGGCCAAGATGGCCGATCAAGATTCAAAACGTCCACTCCACGAACGTGCTCCCACCAACCATTCCCTGTGTTCACAAGATCCTATCAGGAAACGAGCAACCTCTCGGTTCGGAACTTGTCCAAACATCTACCTCATTCATGTTCATGGCCAAATCACCTCAATGTCAACGTTTCAACATTGTCACCGAGCACAGCATGGTGAGCGCCACCACATGTGACGACGGAAACGCGAACAACATGCACACTATAGAGTGCGAGCGCTTTTCCCCAACGTAAACTGAGATCGTCATTGTCAGCATCTGCATGGACTGGGATCTAAATTAAACTTGGCCTACTGAGGGTAAACACGGGTATCGATGGCAATAACGTGGACGATTAGACATCCACCCCGAATTGGTAGATCGCCGAAGGAAGGAACACGACAGTGACTGCAAGTTCGCTATGCAGACTCCTTAGCCATACGACGTGGTGGTGCTACCACATTCGCAACTATGAATCTAGGTGGGAAAATAAACAAATAAAAATAAAATCGAGACGCACGTTTGAAACGTAAATCCCGCAAACGGAAAAAGACCCATGCATAGGATAAACGCGACCAAGGCCCTCGATGACATCAACTAGGCACAAAAACACAAGCAACGCGTACACGATCGCCGTGACTCGCCTGATAACATCTCGTGTGTGTGTGGGGGGGGGAGCGTCAAACTATCTCGCCGGAATGCATCACATCGGATTCCAGTGGCGAACGGCTTCCAGGACGCGCGTGTTAACGTTCAGGAATGACGTCCGGATCCACCGGTGGCAGCCTAAACAAATCCAGACCAAGCCCATGATGTGATGTATCGCCATTTCGACGTCGTGTATGTGGGGGGTAGGGGAACTCGGAACAAACAAACGCCAGAATGCGATGCACATCAAATGTTCCAAGGCACGGGGTTGCCGCTGAGCGCTGATGCATGGGAGCCTTGGTGAATCGTGTTCATGGCCCGTGGCAGACTGCGCAAAAAGCCTCGTGGACGTCGACGAAACCAAAGTAACAAAGGAGGGGCCAAAATACCTTGAAAACTGCTCTCGCCACTACCGGAGGGAGACGCTACGTTGCGCTCAACACGTTCAAACACCAGGTCACGAAGCTCCTTGCACATATGTAAAGGGAAATGCACCTTGGGGGCTTCGAGGTGCTGGCGGCGTCCATGCAGCGATACATTTGATTTCGTGCTGGGCTTCCCCTGATAGCTGAAAAAATAAAATAAAACGAGTTCATACGTGAGCCGACAAAAGGATACAAGAAATGTGGACCTCACTAGACGTAATAGAAGTCGAGGAGCAAGAAACGCGCTTCGTCCAATCACTGCCAATACACCTCGGTATCGGACCCTCATACTCGTGTTTGCATCATGATGCACGTCACACCTTCAAGTGGTACATTCATATGACAACGCAAAGAAGTACACCGCGTCATAGACACTGAAGGGACGCCATGGATAGTCGGACATGAAATCGAATTTACGCGCGAGAATGGGCGATGTCGTCGAGACGGAACTTGGAGCCGGTGTCATCGATAAGCACAACTCGTCCGAGGGGGAGCTGACACGGGCATGTGAAGACACGCTCACGTTGATCGGATCGAAATCCGACGACTCCCTTGGATGCTGTACAACGTACACGCACGAGCCATCTCGAGGCCGCGGAGGAACCGGCTTTCAATAACACAAGCGGTTCACATTCCAACTCCAATTCCAATTCCAATGCGGGTTCATAAAGTGGAGTTTCCGCAGTCGTTTGTCATTTAGTGAGACGCTTACTCAAGACGTCCCGGCAAGTAGGCGTATTGGAGGAACAGACGGTGCAAACCTGTGAATTCAAATTATTCCGCAGTATCACGGGAAGGACGAATACCTCGGAGGACGGTACGGAAAACATACAAGCGCAGCCTGGGACGCTCGGTCACACGACAGGAGCCCGAGGGGGGGAACTGGCTGAGGACCCTGAGCCCTCTCTTAATGGTCCATCGTTTAGTCTTTCGGAACGGGACATCAGCCCGTCCCTATTGCTCGTTACGATCATCAATATTCAGCGCGAGTAACGAAATCTAGAATCTGAATGGAAGCAGGAAGGACACGATCGGATAGAAAAGGTCAAAAGGGTGCGCATAGACGCAGACTCACAAGTATGGATACAAGCCCAAGCAGTCCAAAGTTTTCGGCATGCAAGGTGGACTTTGAATATGTATCTCCGACTAAAACGTCCCAATTTAGTAGCTGCTGTGGTTCATTGCAACTACTCCTTGAAAGGAGGAAAAGGGAATTATGTTGGCAAACAAACGATGTTCCATAAAATGCACGAGGGACGAGCTTGAGGTTTGAGCAGACAGCGGCACTTGCGTGACGAGACGAGCCCGTCCCGAGAGTTTCCCAAGTGCAAACTTCGAACGCCTCTAATTTTGGAAGCGACACGCCGTTCTGAAACAGGCCAAAAGCAGAAAGGTGGTCGCAAACGTGTGAGTAGATACACAGACACCCATCATTGAGATTAGGATAAAGCCAGCCAAGGGCCAAGATGCGTACCATGTTGATACGAACAAAAGAGAAAAAAATATACGACGCCGAAAAACCGTACCATATCTAGTACGACCACGGAAAAAAGAAGAATGTTACAACGCAGCAACGAAAAAACCCAACAAAAAAAACGACAGACGTCGAATGACGAAATGGATACCATGCAACCACATCCGATATCTCATCCTCACTGTCCAAACGAACTTCCACTCCTTCCTCTCCCCGTCCAATTCGCACTCAACCCACCTTGCACCGGGCTGCCATCCCCGCCAACACTCCCTCCCCACATCGGCGCAGAATCACTTCTCGATCGTAACCCCACCACCTTGTTAGCCCCCACACCCGCACCCGTCGTCGGCGACGGCCCACCCGTCAACGACATCGGGGAAGGCAGCTTGACATCCTCGCCCGCCTCACTCGGTACGATATCCATTTCATCTCCCGCTCGCATCCCCATGTCCGACCCATCCTTTACGTTATCACCCTCGGTCCGTGCGCGCTTCTCCACCCGTCCGTTATCGTCCATCTCGAGCGTGAGGGTGATATTGGGCTGTCTCGGTACACGTCCGCCGAGGTGATTCAGACCCCTCGAGTGCCCCGGTTGTTGGCGGAAAAAACCGGGCACGAAATCGGACGTCGTGGGGGAGGATGAAGGTGTGTGCAAGGAATGGGGAAATTGAGAGGGATTCGTGGCCATTGAGTTGGGAATGGAGAGTGTGGGGAGAATTGTGTGTGTGTTTGGATTGGAGTGACCTTGTGATTCTCGAGACGGGGATCGAGAGTGTGAGCCGGAGTAGGGCGAAGGTGACGTTGGCGAAGTAATATAAATGTTTGGTGAATGTTGGGGACGCGTAAATGGGTGTGGTGAGGGTGATGGCGATGGTGAAGTGATTGGCATCGAAATTGGAGAAGGAGAAGCGTCAAAGGACAAAGAGAGTTCGTGAAGCTCCTGCAGGATGCTCGGCGGGACTGATCATCCTGCTCAGCATGCGAGAAAAGAGACGAAAGCAGGACTAAAACTTACGTCCATCAAGTTCTCGATCCACACTCAAACTTACAGCTGCGCCGCCGTTCGACGCTGGACCACTGGCGCCACCTTTTCCGGCACCATCCACCAGTGCCTTGACAATACCAACAAGCCTCTCGACTCTCTTCCTCTCCTTGAAGATCTCGCCCTCGGCCCACCGCTTCCACTCCTCTCCTCCAGGCGGTGCCCCGAAAGCGTTCAACGCAAAACCAGGTACGTTCAATCCACCACCTGCCCATAGATTAAAGCGTGAACTCTGAGCGTCCCATTCTTCCCCGCCTTGACTTCCGGCGAGACCCATTCCGATACCTGTCATGAGACCACCACCCATGGGCACATTCATGCCATCCTCATCCTCCCAATCGACGTCCCTTTCACCATCATCACCTCCCAAATTCGACGACGACCTCGAGTGTGGAAGGACGTGTCCGCCTCCAAAACCAACCTGGGCGCTAGGTGAAATATGAGACTGCGGACCTTGAGAGGAGGATCCCCCGAAATTCGCCGAGATTGTCGCTGGTCCGTGATTGGCTGTAGGTGACACATGTTGGGGTATACGGCCACCCAATGACTTGACTTCTCGCCAGAGCGCGCGGTTCTCGTCGCGGAGTTCGGATAGAAGGCGTGCAACTTCACCTGGAAGTTCGACACTATTTGGGGACGGCATGTTGGCGCTCGTCTCACGCGCAGACGAGATAAGATATAAACTCACCGATTCCTCTCTCTCGGGTCGGGTTCTAGCGCCTTGCGCTTTATCACGTCTAGTAAATCTGGGCGGCCGCGCAGAAATTTTGGATGGGAAAACTCCCAAGTTTGGGAGGAGTTGGATGTGCGTTGAGCGCGTGGGGTCTATCGTGATGGTAATCGTGATCGCAAGCGCATGTATTTACGTTTCGGTGGACCATGTATGCGTGCAAAGTTGTGCATATATGCAAACAAGGACAGAAGAAAACGAGATTCAAAGACCGCGCGAGTAAAATATAGATTGAACACGATCGTTATGACCAAGACAAGGCATGAGGAGTGCAAATGACGTACTCTATTGATCTTGTGAAATCCATACATGTTGAGTTGACGGACAAAGGACGAGAACTGCGCATATATTCAACATCGAAATCAGAGAAACCATATAGAGAGAGCCGAGACGTACGTTGTTGTGCTTAAAATGTGACCCCAGTATGCTCCTGCTAAACTCGCTGACATTAGACACAACGAAGCTAAGTAAATATGGCATCAATTTAGCATTTGAACATGTCCGAGGATTAAGATGAGAATAGACCAGTACCTTGTTCCTAAATCCGTCCATGCGATGAAATGCTGCGATTTGGCGTCATTGATCATGCTACGGGGAAATGCATTAGTTATCACGCGCATGTAGCATGGTGAGCGTAACCTACTGATACAGTTTTGTTACAAAGTTATTGGTGCCGACAGACTTTCCCATAAGATTCTGCCCTTGCTGGCCTGACGATCCCGATGCTTTCGAATTGGTGTCGCCTGGAGGAAATGGTAGGTCAGGACGTGTGACGGACACATTGAAAATTGAGATGCATATTTACCACACGGACCACCAGCGGAAAAAGAGCCAGAAGGGCTACCAAAATCGTCGTCCGAGCCATCCTCGCCAAGACCGGAAAACCCAGGACCTGCGCTGTCGATGTCATCGTACGGCGAGGTAGGATTGGTATTTATTTCCAGTTGACGATGCGGATGTTGCGGAGAGTGTGACTGAGAGAGGGACGAATGTGAAAGGGACGAATGCGAGAGGGAATGTGAGAGGGAGCGAGAGTGGGAATGGGAGTGGGAGGGGTGGGACGAAGGAGAAGACGCGGGAGAGGTCGGGAGAGGAGGGGAAGATGCGGTGGTTGTGATGATGGGATGTGGAAGGGCGTGTTGTCCAGCCTGACCCGTCTGTGACGAGGAGTAGGAGTGGGAGTGTGAATGGTGGCGCATGCTGTGTGCGGCGGTGGCAGCAGATGAGGAGACGGGGAGGGCGTTGGTGAGGCTTCGTTTTCGGGGCACGGTTTTCTCGACGGCGAGTTCTGAAGGGGAGGCACTATGCGATCCGGTGCTGGGCCGCCTCTGAGTGTGGGTAGGGTCTGGGGTAGGGGCTAGGCCACCCGAGGGGATGGGATCGTCAAAGTTGTAGGAGAATTGGGATTGGGCGGAGAGGTGAGGCATGTTTGGAGGAGAGACGGGAGTTATGGGGGAGATAGAAGACCCACTTGAATGTGAGTGGGAGTGTGTGTGGTGAGGTTGATGGGGGATCGAGTGGTGGGCATGAAACTGGTGTGGATGGAGTTGTCCGGGCTGTGTCTGGTGAGGCCCGACGGGAGAGAGCGTCGGTGGCGATGTGACGGAGAGGCCACTGAGGTTGAGGGAGAGCCCGGATGCGGTCGGACGCGGATCGGTGGTTGGTGACGTCTGTGATGGACCCGGCTGCTGTTGCTGGGATGAAGTCTGTGCCGGAAAGAGATAGGGACCCGCGGGTGAGACTGGTGACGGAAACTGGACCGGCTGCTGGGATGGGGGCGCGGACTGGGATTGCTGTGAAGGGGGGGTGAGGAGGTGGGGTGGCCAGACGCGCTGAGGAGAGGACTGGGCCTGCTGGGATGGCTGGTGAGAATAGTCGGAAAAGTCCATCTCTGCAAGAAATGGGGGCTGGGACGGGGAAGCGATGTGGAGAGATGGCCCCTCTTGTACTACCAGAGAGTCGCTCTGCTGCACCGCCTTGCAGCGTGCCGTGCGTGCTTCTCGCGTCTCTTATTTCCTTTTCTGTTCGTTCGGCACACTCCCGGCATCGCCACTACACTTACAGCTTGGCGGTCTACCATTCTAACGTAATCCAGCACTATCCTCGGGTGTCAGTTCGCCGTCTTCACTCCCTCTCCCAACACTCTCCTCCCTGTGCTCTACCCAAACAAGGTTCGCGCTGATTCAACTCAATCCCATCCAACGCCACTGCAATGCACGCTATACATAAATCGACAGTCAACCATCACCCATATTATCTCTTCCCACCGCGTGTACTACCCCACGCCATCAAAACGTGTCAGATTGCTCGTCGATGCCCAGATCTCTCTCTCTTTCACACTCGCCCTCTGCTTGTATCCCCATCCTCACGGGTGACTCTTCTATCCCATCAACCAGCTCCCCCTTTGTGTTACCCCAACACTTCGCTCTATGACGCCATTACCCAAGTCCCCGTGACACCCAAGCTCAGTCCCTGAAACGCCGCAGCGCCGTCTCCACGAGTCTGGGCAAGATAAGCTCCGTCCTCTCAACCATGCGTCTGTCCACCCGCAACCACATTGGCGTCGACCTATCCACCGTTCGATCGAAAGCTTTCTTCCCAATCTCGGAAGGTCCCTCCCACGACTCCCCTTGGTGGAGCAATCACTATGTTCTCTCCTAAAGGGAGCACCTCGCCGAAACCAAACACGACTCCAACTCTAAATACACGACTTCCATATCTGAGAGACCCTCTTCGACCCGTTTTCATATC
Organism: Boletus rufocinnamomeus; assembly: GCA_038092675.1. NCBI lineage: Eukaryota > Fungi > Basidiomycota > Agaricomycetes > Boletales > Boletaceae > Boletus > Boletus rufocinnamomeus. The sequence goes on along the minus strand of JBBPQV010000752.1, from coordinate 6,196 downwards.
CCGCTACCTATAGTCAAACCGGTGCCAACGGGCGCAGACCGCAAACTCATCCATCCCTCGTCTCGCCCATCTCGATCACATTGAGCGGCTAACGGCGTACATCGAACATCCGCCTCTAAGAGGCATGGGTAACATCCCCCTCCATTCCTCCTTCCGAGTCGCACTTCACGCGTTCCCTTTCCTACGCGTTTTAACCTTCCGTTAGCGATGACGTCATCATTCTCATACTCGTAGGGGCAGTGTGCAACCTCCCCGTTTGAACGCGAGTGACCCGCCTGTCGCTCGTCCCGATTCTTACGTCCTTCATGGCGGAGCGTCGTTGGATAATGGATCCTATCCCTGTCGGTGATCACAGCACGCACACTCATTCAAGGGTAATCAATTGATGCGTCTGTTCATCTGATCACAAATATCCCGTGTCCGAGGGTACGCAGGCGGAACAGAGCATCAAATGAGTATCTGCATGCGGTTGTCCGCACTGTACGGTGCTGGGACTCGCCCCCTTGGGCGCTTTCATCGTACCATCGTACGATATCTTGTCAAATCAGGTGTCCGCAAACTCGAGTAAAGACGAAATCGTTCCATCGTACGATATCCGTGGGCGGGTGCGTCCAGGCCAAACGCGTGTCATAGTGCTACCCCAACCAGGCACCCGCAGTGGCGATGTCCAATATAATGGGCATCGCGACCACAACGGGTGCATATTGGCATGATGACCAACTTGATCGAACGAACCGTCGACGACGTTCAACGTTTCAAATTTCGATCCTCGTTGATGGGTAGCATCAGACATCAATATTAAGCTATTTGCATGCCGTTGCCCTCACCGTACAGTGGCCGGAACTCATCCGCTTGAGCACTTTCATCCTACCAGTGCATGATTCATCGCCAAGTAGACAATCAAACACCATATGTAAATGGCGTGTTTGTCACCAAGCCTGAGGCCCTGAGGATTCGGGAGGAGGCGATGGCCCATACTAGTTATGAGTGGAACAGTATTATGACAACTATGCCGGGAATTAATATAAACCGTACCAAGACCCTAGATCTGGGCAAACATGTACCTTCCGATATGAGCCTTCGCATTCGAGCAGAGATGAATGTATAGCTACGAAGGACGCATCTTCCATACTAAAAGGATGATGAGTCAGGACTCGGTGCGAGGGTGAGGATCGATCAGTCAACGGAGCCAGTTTACATAAGCAAGCGGCCTGGGCCGTGGCACAGAGTTGCCAAAAAGTGTTGGACGTCCAACTTGAGCTTGATCGATGATGATGATCAGCAAAGTCCCCCCGCGGTTTTTATCACCAAGCTATACGCCATTCCACCCAGGGCAACGACACAAGGGTCGAAATCGTTGCCCGCATTTCTGGCTAGCCCTCTATCATCTTTGCCACCTCGGAGTGGCGTATGGCACTGCAGGTTATCAGAAGGTTATGCTTTACATACATGAGGTGTGAGTGTGTGCTTATCATCGAGCTCCACAGACTCTATGAACGGGACCAAATGGATTGGCTCACCCTGACGGGTTTACAACTCCGGTGGTAAGATAGCTGCAATCGCTATCGTTCCGCCGGCGTTGTGAAACCCGACCAAGAGTTTGCAAAACACGAGTTGAACCAATGTACGACACGCCTGCATTAATAGTAACACCAATGTTACGGATGTACGAGTACAATGATATGCTGTACACGAGCTTTCTATGAAAATAAAAAAAAGGTGTTGGAGTATCTCGAGGACGCACCCGGCCATCCTGCACAGGAACACCTGTCGGTGGCGCTCTACACAGGATCTCGTTCACCCAACTCCAGCCTCAGTCTTGACTCGCTTCCCCATCCTTCAACCTACACTGTTCCTATTCCCATCTGCTGCTGTCGTTATCACTCCTCCGATCACACAACCCTACCTATCCAGCGCTATCGACTCAGTCCAGCTCACGCAGGCCAGTTTGACTTACCCTCACGTGGAAGACACAACACCGTCCCCTCCTCGATCTGTGGCAGCCATTCTCTCCAGCACGGCAGACATCTTTGGTCGAGCCTCCGGATCCCGATTCATAAGTCTTTTGGCTATCCCGAGGACCGTCGTCCGATCCGCCGAGGATCCACAGCATAAACACAGTTCCTCCAACGTCCTTCCGCAGCTCCATAAATCAGCCAGCATCGGCTTGTACTGTCCCCTCCGAACCTCCGGAGCCATGTAGTCTTCCGTGCCCACAACCCCAGTGAATTTGACATCTGGTCCGCGGACTCGAATGGACACACTAAAGTCGATGATGGATAGACGCCCGCCTTCTGGAGGAATGATGACGTTCTGCGGCTTGAGATCCATGTGGGCGACATTATGCTCGTGCATGAAAACAACTGCTTCGAAGAACTGTAGAGCTACAGACCACAACTTGTCGCCAGGATTTTCCAGTGTCGTCAGCCAACCGCCAGCGACAGGCATTGATATCACAGTGCCTCCTTGAACAGGCCAGAATTGAACACCGGAGATAGTATGGTTTGACGGGGACTCAATCTCTGTGAGGTATCGCAGAACGTTGACCTCCCTCTCTCGCTCCGAGAACTTGAGGTATCCATGCTTGTCACTAGTCTTGCTCACGATCACAGCAAGTTCAGGATGCTAGGGCACATGCGTGAGTATGAATACCGCTGAGAACAACAATTCCGCACCCCCCATGGGATAAATTCGATCTTGTAATTTATCTGCTGCAAAACGTTCTGGACATCCTTGGCCTCAAAAATGCCTAGATCGTCGTCCGAGTCGTCTGGCCCGTCGCGCCCTTTGCGTCTTGGCGTCACAGAGTCCACGACAGAACTACCAGCTGTCTCCATTTTCGAATATCGTGAGCTGAGCGACATGACTTCTTGCGCAGCATCCTTGATGTCTTTCAGGCTCTCTTTCTTGACCTGGTCCAAGTCGCGAGACAACGCAGTGATCTGTGTCGCCAAATTGTACATCTCGCGCAGAAAATCTACCTCTTGTTCTCTGTTGGTGAGGTTAAAGTCTTTCCGATGGATGCATACCTGTGCGTGTCCATTAGCAGCTTAATACAACAATAGTGTGAACACTGACTGCCTGATCATGATAGAGATTATTCATATGTTCCGTGTTGCCACGGCCGGTTTGCATTACGATGTACCGAGACGCAAGCATGTCGGCATCGACATAGACGGCCACTACGAAAAATGTTCGTTTGGATGTAGACTGCAGAAGAAATTGGCCAGCACGGGCAAGAGCGATCGCCTCAACAAGAATCCGGGAGCGATCGGACTCCTGCTTCTGCGACATCACCTTGGAGATGACGAACGGAATCTGGTGATCAGGAGAAATGACCATCCAGTCATTCCTGGGAGTACATTTCCGCCAGACGTTCCGCGCTGACGTGGTGTCCACAAAAATAGGAAAACGCCACGAATTTTGACTGCAAGATCGTTGGTGATGCAGAAATGTGAACACGAATCAGTACCTACTAATGATACTTGAAGCCACGAGAACCATCGATCTCGGGAAAGAACGGGGGCTGAATAAAGTGAACAGTAAAGTTGCTGGCCTTGAGAGCCAACGAGCGGTTCCCGACGATCATCTTCACGTCCCCATCGTAGCATCGCAAAACTCTATAGAACGCTGAAAATTCTCGATCATTGATCACCGTGTGTGGCTCGGTTTCGCAAGGCGCAAAGATACGGTCAAACTCCGTCCGGTAGACAAGCGCACTTTGAAAGTCAGGACTCTGCTCATCATCAGCCTAGAACGATTCCACATCAGCGTCTGGAAAATTTCATAACTCACACAAGGTACATGCCTGATACGTGCGCTTTTTTGCCAAAGCTTCCTGAATCTCCCTGAGTTCAGGGGGTAGATCAGTATCGTTGTCCGTGAGGATGCCACCTTGCAAGTTCCTCTGCACGTCATCTGGACGCCATTTGCCCAGGGACTCGACTGTTACCTGTAGACATTTGAACAATGCGTCGTGATTCTTTCTCAATTCCTCTGTTGCCTCGTTCGACTTCCGTATTGCTAAGAAAACGACGCAGTTAGCAACGTAAACCGCTCGAAACCTAACTTAAACGTCGGTGACGCTTACGGTTAGGAAAATCGATGACTAAATAGACATGGTCGGCGGAAAACATCTCCGCCAGCTGGCGGACCTTTATTCTTCTAGGATTGACGGGCACCCTGTTATTCTCATCCAAGCAGGCTTGCTTAACCGCATCTGGAAAGTCCGTGACGTCGCCCTGGTATTCATCATCACTGTCCGAGTCATTCCCGATGACCAACACTGGATTCTCCAACCGGTAAAAGTCGCAAACGCCGTACGAAACATTGGCAGGAATGTATCGAGCCGCGTCGACGTCGTCTCGAAGACCTCTAAAGAACATGACGAGCGAATCATCAAGCCGAGCTGAAACCAACACCGGCTTGTCGCCAAGAAAGATCCAGAAATGAACGTCTCCTATAAACGAGCAGCAAGTCGAGAATGAAACGACACTGTTGGATAGAAAGTCGACGGGGGTGCTCACCCATCGCGTCCGATGCGTCGTAATTGGGGAATGTTGGCTGAACGCGTGTGATCAGAATGACTGTCTTCTGATCTCGAGGTTTTAGGTCTGGTGCGGGGGAACGAGGGCTTGTATTGTCGTCACGTGTCCAAATATTATGAGCATCGGATTTACTCCTAGCAGCCTCCTGTCTACGTTCCACTCGCACAACGATCTCCTGATATAATTCTATCCATTTCGTGGCCTGCTTGTAGTGGAACATGAGGGATAGAAGCACATGCCTTGGCACCCCCCCAGTCCTCCTCCTTGTTTAGCGCCACCAGACGCAACATGGTGTCGGAAAGAACGAGAAGGAAACAATAAAACATATGGTAAAGAATATGGACTAGGTCAACTAGTACAGTGGTCGCTATTGTCAAAGTCCATCAAGCTCACAGATCCTCTGATGTTGTGGACCACTTTGCGTCCGGAAACATCACCACCTCCGTGGTCTTCCAAATACCCTACCGTGACAACGTCGTCCGGTAAGCCCGTGATAGTCGAAGTATGAAAACCCACCTGAAGGGCGGAACGAACCATGTTTGCCTCTTCACCCTGCTTATGCTGTCGGACGCCGGCGAACTTGAATTCGTGAAACAAGTCCGTATCGATATTGTGCGGCAGCACTTCACCCCGAAAATATGCTCTGGCATTCAAGTTGGCAAGAACGGTGTTACATTAGATCGGGAAGAGTGAAATTCCGAACACGGCGTAGATCATATATGCGGGGGAAGCATGCAACGTTTATGTTGCAAACATGCGTTCTAGTGACGAGCGACACGCGCTGTGATGATGGCCAAGAGAGCGAACAGGGCTATCCAGATACCCCGTATTCACCGCAAATGCGGTGATGCGTTGCAAAATATGAGCCGTACTGGCGGACAAAAATCCTTGGACGGATTCATTTCCGAGTGGGGGAATGTGCACTTACCTTGTGAATCCAGTGGAGATCCGCTTGCACACAAGTAATAACGTCAGGAAAATGACGATCAGAATATCTGCTCCGGAAGCAACAGAGAGATGCAAGATGGCCAGGCTCTGTTCACCGGACGCTGAGGTTTTTAGTTTGGATTATAAAATATATCCCTACCGTATATGTGCTATCACCGAGCACAGTGTATTGAACAACCTGTACGCTGGAGTCGAATAGGAAGCATACATGGGCAGATTGCAGTCTGGGCTAAAGAAACGAACGAACCCATTTGCATTATACAGCGCTTTTGCGACATAGGCTAAGGATGTGATCATCAGTATCTGCTGATGTCAACGTGACCAATGACAGTCTACTGAGCGCAGTCACTAGTGTTTAGAAACCCTATTAGATTGGAGTCCCAAAAAGTTCATGAGGTCTTACCAGGCTGGATGATCGCTAGGACAACCTACATCACAGGGACCAGGCGAAACCCCTTACCCATACGAGCGGTACAATAATGTTCTTCTTGCTGACTGTGTAGGTGAGTAAATGGGAAAACGACGTAGAGGTCGATACGCACAGACGTAGATTCGATATATGAAAAACCCTTGCGAATTAGTTGTAACTACGGTCTGAATGCTACAAGCACTCATTCCGAGCACAAAAATGAATGCGTACTGTCACCAGCACCTGTATCTACGACTTGTCGGTAGACCCTCCAAGGAGATTACGAATAGAA
>JBBPQV010000751.1:0-15621 GCA_038092675.1 Boletus rufocinnamomeus | reverse complement strand
CACAACGGCTTATTGAGTGGATGGATGAGTGAGGTCGGAGTAACACCGATGGACGATGTCGAGGGTGGCGCGTGCCTGCGGGACCGTGGTGTGCGGTAAAACACGAGCCGTACAGGCACCACATGTAGTTCTTTGTGCACCAGAGACGTCGTCACGACCGTGGGTGGAGGGTCGACCATGCTCATCACCTGCAAACGACCAGACGGAAAAAAAAAGAGCAAATTCTCTAAATGACCGTCATCGAAGCCAGAAGAGGAAGAGATATACCTCCGGCGTATCCAACATCGCCAACTCAGCTTCGACCCGCTCTCTCATACTACTTCGACTATCCCTCGACATCGCCCAGAAACTCCTCCCAATCACCTCACCGGGTCCCCATCCGAGCACGTCCCTCACGCTTGAAGACGCCACTAGCAAGGTACCCTGGGAGGATAACAGCGCCCAAAATTCCAAGGGACCAATCGATCCTGCTCTAACCGCCTCACCCGGAGACGTCCTACTTGGCCTCGAATCCGAAAATGGAACAGCGGTCAGAACTCCACATACTCGAGTCAAGTAGGAGGGAAAGAGCACACCTGTCGTCACACGCGAGCCACCGTGGGTATCTCGTCTTTGGCACCTACCAACGCCACCTGCCTTGTCGATGCTTCCTCACCGCACGACAGGCATCCACCGCGAGCGCGCAGAGAGTATGATCGCTTTCCGCCCTTTTCCTGGCTCAACATGGAGCCTGCCACGACATTCGAGCCAAACATATGGCGGTATTGTTCCATCACACGGATCATTTGAACACAGTGTCCCCGACGATAGTGGTGATTGCAACGCCGACGCGGATGTGGATGACGACTGGGAAGGAGGAAAGTCACCCTGTTCGGTGCAGGTGTCCTGCGCCTCCCTAGACGTCGACGCCTTGGGTAGAGCTCGGAAGAGCAGATCCACCGATTTCGGAAGAAGATTGGACGCCAACCCTGTCGACGAGCCAACATCGCCTGTCCCTGAAATATTGAGCCCGCTGACACTACCCTCCTTCAACTCTCATAAGTGGCACTAGATCTGCAGGATGACAGACATCTGATATGCTCCTACCTACAAGCTCCTGTGGTTCATACCCGAGGACAACCCGAACCGAAGGTACGACGTAGAGGAAGGCACCTTTTAGAGATAACACGAGCAAGAAATCTGGGAGAAATTCAAGAAGTAGAAGTGAGAGGGATAGGGATAACGAGTCGGGAATCGATCCGGCCATCGTAGTACCGCTAGCCGACGTGCGATTCACAGAAGTGGAGCTAGGTGGTGGCGCCACGAACATCGTGAGGGGCGTCGTCGCATTGCTACCCTGCTCCGCTGATCCACTCGAAGCATCAGTTGGACCAGAGATGTTTGTGCCTATCGAGATTGGTACGGAATCCGTGAAAGTTGTGTCGGCGATAAGATTTCTCAAATCCTTCGACACTGCTATACTCATCATTTGCCCGTGTCTTCCCCCCTTGGGACCGATATTCGTCATATTTTGAACTTGGGCGAGCTGGCCAAGACCACGACTTATATCAGGAAGCCCAACGTTGCTGGCTGCGCTGCTCGTTCCCCAAGAACTGTTGTTGACGCAATAATTCCCATCACGTAGTTTATCGAGTATCCGGTTTGGTTGCTCCGTCAAGTCCACCTGAAATACGGTATGGTAGGCGACTTCATCAGCTTCTTCAAGCATATTATGTACGCCACCGCGGAGAGGGACGACGGACACGAGATTGATAAAGGCTTGTCCGCCCGTTCTATAATTGATCAGAGTCGTTTGCATTCTTTGGACGACGAAAGCAATCTGCGCATATACAAAACGGCCTCTGGGGATGCAAAGCGACGTGGTTCACCTTTTGCGACGTTACTGGTCGGAGAATGCAATAAACGGCAGTCATGTCCGAGAGTTCCAGGCTCGCTCTACTTGCTCAGACGGCAGAACATGAGAGAAGCGCATACAATGGGGCACTTGTATCGTTTCGCGTCCACAATAACGAATGAGCGCGAAAGATCGGCGGGACCAAGCTGGATGGTCGGATTGGGACGGTTCACTACTCGTGAGAGAATCGAGAGGAAATCGAAATCTGTGATGGGGCAGTTGTGGGGAGAGGGAACAGGGACCGGAACAAGGGCATTGTAGAGTGCCTACGATGTGGTGTTGGATGATCCTGTGGATGGGGACGAGGAAGTAAGATCAGGAACATAGGTGGTGACCTCGAGTGAGGGTAGTTTTTCTGCTGACGCGGGTCCACGTTCGCGGCGAAATGAGTGGAAAATTGGGGGAAGGAGGTGTTGCGAGCCATTAGGAGGAAACGTATGGTAGGCAGTAGTGCTGGCACTTGATCCTGAACCAATCTGTCTCGAGGAGGATAAGCACGCGGGGGAGTGGGAAATGTACGGAACGCACGATGAAAACCCATTGTTAGCGAACCAGGAGGAAGCGAACGAGTCTGGGCGTTGAGTGTCTAGGGGACCTGCTGGGAGAACCTCTGCACCCCACCCGGTGCGAGTATGGATAGGCCATTGAGCATGAACTGGGGAATCTCGAAGTGGATCACATGTAGGCGATGTTGGTCGTATTGGGTGGCTCCTGGCAAGTACGAGTACATACTAGCCATGAGTATAATGGCGGTCGGCATCGTCATAGGCGCATCTGTGGTCCTGATAGTAGCAGGTGTGGAGAGCGTACTAGTCTTCGGCGCGGAGATGTCGCTCGAAAGGGATGTTGTGCCCGACGCAGGGGAATATTGTGTGGGAATGTCCTTCTAACTCTCGGGGTATTTTCAAACATTGATCTTTTCACTACCCAGTAGAGCTCCAGGCTTATTATGCCTCCACTTCTGTCCGAACAAGCAGCATTTGCTAAACATCTCTTTACACAGGGTTACCCGTTGTGGAGTCCAGACCCAGTCTTACTACCAGCAAATGACCAGACTGCGGGCCTCCAGATCGGAGACGTTGGAGCCATCGATCAGCGAGGACGGTTTGACCGGTTCTTCAATATCCTTCACCCCCCTCCAGAAAGTTCTGACAGCCCTCCACCAAATGTCCCCCCATTCGTGGAAAACGATGCTCGCCGAGTTGATGAAGACATCCTTCCTCGCGAAGTCGTCTCGTCACCAGACACACTATGGCATGTTGAACAACTGGACGTGTTGACTGTTTCCGACCTCACGTATGCTAGCGCTTCCTTCTCTAATCGTGAAACTGTGGCTGACAGCGTAGTTAGCCGTAGGACAACTGAATATGGCAGCACGCTGACCGACGATGGAGCACATATCATCGTCCCGCAAGGGGCGCAATGCTATGAGGTGAGATACCCACATAAGGGTTTATTCGAGAACTATGCGAGGGAACATGGCGCCGAATGGATAGAGCGTTTTCGAGATCGACTCGAACGGCCCGGATCTACTTCTCTCTACCTCCTCACTGGGTTTTATAGAACGTGTTCTTGGTCCCTCGCTTCGTTCAGCATGCAAAACGCGGCGAACACGCACCCGGTTCATGTATATTGCAGGCTGGCGGAAGTAGACGAACAACTTATACAGGTGGACTCTACCTGGCAACCCGCAGGTCGTTTTAAGCGCAAGATTGGGCCTCCGCCAAACCGTCAAGGACGTAATAATCAAACTATCTTCATACGTGGGATCACAATTACGCCCAGAGACTCCGAACGAGGAGAAGGTGAAAAGCGACCGGCTGGGTTACTCAGCATATTTTCCGCACCCACCAGGTTCCTGGGCACATTGGCGGGGAACTCGATTCAGCAGACAGATGCCGCCGAAAGCGGTGTAATCATCCAGCATGTACCACAAATATCACATGTATATTTTGTTCTCGAATTTCCAACGTGACATTCATTAATGTTCACTTGCTAGGTATCGCATCCATCGGAAATCATCAATCAGTATCTGCTGGCAAAGGTTCGTAGCATCTGACCTGACTTAAGATCAAAATGTGTGACAGTCATGCTTGGGTGGTATAGGAACCATCTGCGAACATCGCCGTGACTCATGATAGTCAGTGGATCACAATGCTCGAATTGCTAGAAGAAGTGTGTGATTGTTTGTCTTGTACACCTGAGCTCTGACCACGGTGATCCATGGAAAGTCACGGAAGCTCGAGGACTTGGAAAACCATCTCGAAGCATTAGTGCCTGAGTACTATTCTGTAGCCACATACAACGGTACGAATGTCAATGCCGTGCCGTCTCGGTTGCTCATCTCCCTCAGATGCTGTCTATCTGAAAGATAAAGAACATGGATCGCTGGCTCGCTTTGGTCTTGATCGGTCATGCCTGCCCAATGACCTAGCGAGTTGTATTACAGCAAACAGCAACCCTTTGGCATATGGTACCTTCTGGAACGTTTATAGCGGCGCCCTTTGCACCCCAGAGGGGTCAATTAAGGTATGAGCGACCACGTCCTTCTGGAATCCTCCCAATGACCTTCTTCTAGGTTGTCATCAAAGTTTTCACTGCTTCCTTAAACGGGGTTACTAGTCCCCCCAAAACGGCACAGGTATACGCCATTGACTTCTTCAAGTCTAGGTTACTAACGTTGAATTCCTCAGCGACTACGACGCCAGTTCAAATTGTGGTCAGCACTGGACCACATCAATGTCTTGCCCGTGATCGGCACAACCACGAGCTTTGGTCAATCTCCTGCGATGGTGTCTCCACAGGTCCAACATGGAACATTGAAATTTTACCTTGAGTCACAGAACCGAAATCTTACAGATATGCAAATCCTTTCTATGGTAAGTACATCCTATGTTGATTCACATCATTTATGGAACCTTCACTGCCCAGAATCATGATATCGCCTCTGGCTTACACTACCGTAAGTAGTGTCACTCCTCTAAGTTTACCTGGTGTGAATGATATTGCCGACAGTACATTCAAAGGGCATCGTACACGGTAGCCTATCTGGTGTACGTCATGCGTGTCATTATGTCAAATCATCAGTCCTCACGTTCCAGTTGCACAGAACAATGTGCTTGTTGGTTCGGATGGAAGAGCTTTGCTTGCCGACTTCGGTCTATCAACCATGGTGGAGGAACTTGGATGGAAAAAGAGTGTGCTACCAGTGTATGATGTCATGGACATTGATTCCAGTGACAGAGAGGTTCCAAAGGTTCGCGCAACGAAGGAAAGCGACATATTTGATTTTGGTCACATCATGCTGCAGGTTCGTGAGTTCAATTCATTGCTATTCCCCACACCTGATTTATAAGTTCCACGCGAAACGCCAAAAAGACTTTGTTGGCGGATGATCCTTACAATTACCATGTTTTCACGCAGACTGATCTTACGAGTCTGGCCTCTGCGTCGAGCAGACCTAATAACCAACATGTCACTGACCGTCGGTGGTCATTCATACAACAATGCCGTTCCAGAGTCAGCCTCCGTCCTTCAAGTGGGGAGATCGTCGAGTTCACCAGCAACGAACTTGGCGAAGTTGATCGAACGCTCGGGGTGGGAGAAAAAGGCAGATCACACACCGGGAAATTGGGGTGGGCACACTTTGTCAAACCAGCGCCGCATTCTCACCTGTTCCCTCCCCATAGTTCCACCATGTCCACCACATCGGCATTCGTCCATATCCCTGCACCATTTCATTATAATGTTACCCATGTGTTTTTTCCTGTCCAGCTTCCCCACGACAACGACTATACCTTGGAGAACGATCTTTCACTAGCTCGTACAGTGTGTGCTGCTACCCATACTTATAGCGCACACGTCGGAGGAACCTCTGAGCCTCAGTGGCATCGCATCACAAAGATGCTAGACAACTTGCAAGCCTCCGTCCAGTCTATCCACCTGGAGAGAGGCCACGTCATCTCCCAGCTGCGCGGAATGCAGACAGGAGGTACGCTCACAGGCTCTCAATATGTAGATCCGTGCTGACAATCTATAGATATTCTCGTGCTTTTCATCCGACCTCAAAATGCTGCGGTCGTCCTCACTAAGCAAGAGAACAGTACACTTTTCGAGTCCTTCGAAGTGTCCCCACGCAGTGATGTTGTAGAGAAGACGGCGGGGTCTCTGATCTGCTCGTATCCTGGGTCGGCCGTCGAGACGTCGAACGAAGTGTTTGACGATGGGGACTTTCAATCCGAACTCGCCGACTTTCTCTCTGCTCCCGATGCTGTCTACTCGGACATCCTCTCCCCTCCTCCCGGCCGTTCGCAATATATTACTGCACTTCTGATGGGCATATTGCAAGGTGTTGGTCGCACTGCTGATGTTCCTCGCATCATAAAGCGTGTTCGTGACGATGTTGTCCGGCGGGACAGGGACGATGACTCAACCGAAGTTATTTGGCGCCGGTCGGCTCTTTGGCTTCTCATCAGGGTCGCGATCCAGATGTCTGTTGATCGTTCTCCTCTTGGACGTGCCTCCTACAAACGATTCATGTTGTTCTTCATGTGCACCCTTGCAAAGGACACAAACAATACAGATCTTTCTAGCGATCTGCTTCATTTGATGACATCTAAAATCTTCCGACGTTTAAGCAAGCTTGGCACCTCTACCCCTGACTGGCTCTCCGACATAGCGATGAAGACATGTACTTCTCTTCGAGAAATCCTTGATGACAGGTGGAGGCAACTGAGCGTCCGCCCATCTCCATTTCGAAATCCTTCCCAGGAGGAACTCATCAGGGATACACAGCTCTCGCTCCTGGACAGTCATAAACGCATTCGCAACGCTCTTGCGAATTCTGGCCATGAACCCCTCCGTACTCCTTTCCATCCCAGCCATCATCGCCGCGGCACTATTGATGATTTCTTGTCATCGAATGGGTCCTTCTTTGACGAGGCATATGACGCCGACCCTGACGTTATTCTCTATGACGTTGAGCAATTGGTTGAGCAGGGCATCGACGATTGGATAGCCCGCGTCATGAATGTGGAGGAGGCATGCGTACAACTCGAGATCCTGATGGATAAATACATGACAGCGGCTAGGTCTCGCAGTCTATTGGACGAAAATCCGGAAGATCATTCCATCGTGTCCCTGACTGCGATCGAGCTTTTTGTCGCACTGGACAAGCTGGTTGTGAAGCAGATTCCCATGGTCGCCGACTATTCCCCTGAAATTCCGATACCTCTTCTGGAAAAGCTGCTCCTGCGCAATAAAACCAGTCTCAATCGTCTTTCCCGTGCATACCAATACCTCTCTGAGCGCCAGTCGCGATCGCGTCCAGGATGGTCTATACTTTCGAATGCATTCACCGAAGACAGTTTCCCTGTCCGTTATTATGACCAATCCCCACATCTTCAGCAACTCAAAGCTCGCATTGAATATGACGCGATGGAAATGATCGCTGGCTATGTCGACCTGCAGCGAGAAGCCGCCGGTCCCGCATCCACCCGTGACGGGGACGAAGAAAATCAACAGCATCTATCTGGACGATGTTTATCTGATGCCAGACAGGCCCCCCAATCACCATTGCCCGCCTCGCCATTACACGCCAAAGTGGTCATTTTCGAACTACAATGCCCGGCGTGCTTTCGTATCTGGCGTTCTGCCGCTTCCCGCATTCTGTATTATTTGTGCTATCCTGTTCATCAACGTGGCGTGTTCGCCGCAGAGAGAGAAGACAATCTCCTTGCGCATGTTCCTGCATTGCAGCCCTCCTTTGTCGACCGCGAAGGGCCACCGCTCTCATTCCAGGTCCACTTCGTCTATTTTTATCCAGAAGCACAATCTCGAAACAGCCCGATATTACGTTATGCGATCCAACATCTCACATTCGAGCGAATTCGAGCTTCCCCAACGAACCGTCTCTCAATATGGCAGGAAGAGGGCCGGTACAGTGATATCGCGCTTTCGTTGGAGTTTGCATACATGCTTGAAAACCACACCCTGGGGCAATATGTGTACTCTACCTCTCACACTTCCAACTACGTCTTGGCTGCTCAAGCGGACTGTCCCGGGGATCTCTCACTCGACGAATTCATCGCGTTTGGAAATTTGCGGAGCGGTGGCTCGCTCCAGTGGCTTAACATCCTGAGGGGGCTGCGCAGTAGAACTCTCAACCTCCGTCGTCACGATGTTCATTTTCTCCTGGCCCAGGCGGCCTTTCAAGTCGGGTCGCTCGATTTGAATACAGGAGTGTGGCTCTGGCATCAAGAACTTCAAGAGTTCTCCTTTTGCGACGCTCTTCTGGACGAGCTCCACAGCTTGGTCACGGATGTCGGAGCTGGCTTGATCGATGGCGTAATGATGAATACCATTTCTTTGTTGCTCACTCGCGTGCTTGCGTCGAGCCCCAGCGAGGACATCTCGGAGCGGGCAATTGCGCTTCTTCGGAGCATGCGCAGAAAGACGTTCATCTGGGTGCAAGAGCTATCATATAACCTGACAATGGCACCTATGAATGAAGAACGCTGCGATCGCTTGCAGGACATGGCTGCCACTTGTCGGAGCATGTTTGATGTTGAGCCCGCCACCCTCCGCAAGCTCTTCCATTCGGCAGAGGACGTCGATGCTATGCTTTCTTGTGCCTTGTTAATAAACGCACTCCGCCCTAACTGTATGTCCAATTCCTTAATGTCGAGCATCCTCTAAAGTCAGCTAACTTCAATTCTTCAGTCGTGCGTGACGACTTTTCGCGACTTCTCCTTCAACGTGACTGTCGTCTCGCTCTTTCTCTCGAGGAAATCTCGAGGGATGTAATCCTCGCGGATGTGTCAGATTACGGCGTTGACCTCGCAGTTGGCAAGATTTTCCATAGCCACAAGCCAAGTGCATACAGATGGCAGCAGTTAGAGCATCCAAACGCTCGTTGGTTCACATGCAGAACTAACGAGACTTGGGACCGTATAGTGTACCTTAACCTGCTCGATGGTGTACTTCGAGTGGATGGTCAACCACTAGGCGGATTGCCCCGTCTGATTAGGGACTCTCCAGAATTCCAGCAAATATTTCGTCATGTGCGTACACCCTGCAGCTACCGATATTAACACTTGTTCCTAATCAGAGTTTGCAGCAAGGGTTCTTTGTCGTACCATCCAACCTCCCAGGAATGGATTTCATGACCTTCTCCACGACTTCCACATACAAGGTATGTGTATCCACCCTACGTGACATAACCATGATGGTTCAAATACGCGCAGCTGCACTTTTCGCTGCGATGGAACGACCTGGTGGTTCGAGCGCAATACAATCAAACGAATGAGATCCTCGAGCTGATTCCTCCGGGAGAACTGTACCGAGACCTTCCGCCATCACTCGTCGATGGTCATGTTCACTGGTTGAATCTATCCACTAAGATCATCGAGATACGCCCTCTCGAACGGTTCTGGGAACTATCGTCAGAGAATTGGAGGATTGACTGCGCATCTGGACAATATCATACGTACAAAGGTCGCGAGACCCTTGTCGACATCCGGAGCCCAACCTGGGCAATGGTTTCGCAGTGTTTCGAGTGTCTCAACAACGTTAACAAATACTCGGAGAGCCAGTCCAAAAATCTCCTAATCACCACGTCCCCCATCGACTCTCTCCGATGGGTACCAGCGCTACGATTGTCTGTTGCATTGCCTCGCTATGGATTGTCCTTTTTTGTCAATGAAGAAGGAGAATTAGAGTCCCGTGACTTCACGGACATGGTTTACGACGAGAATCAATCTGTTGGGGCACTATTTGGTTTGGAGAACCTCCTCGTTCTCTGGCATAAAAACCACCTTCAAGAGCATCTTGTCCCAAGACGCGTCCTAATACCCAGTGGATTTCCCGAAAAGCATGGCGAACATTGGATTCGGGTTGACGCCACACGCGATACGTTTACTGGACTTGATGAACCTCTATATCATACCTATAACGTGGATACCGAACAGGGCTGTTTGACAGGGAATGGCAGCTTGATGAGCACGCGATATCTTGCCTATCTGCATGCCGCGACCAGTTGCCATATGCCCGATCCACTGACAGGCAAAACGGGTGCTCAAGCAGCGCTTTGTCTCTTGCAGTCAGCTGGGTGTCGGTCAATCATGAAACTCAAAGCTCTCCACCACGATTGGACTCCTTCACCTTCAACCCAATATCCTCAAATCTCGTTTGCACAGTTGGAAATCCAACATAGATATTACTGGAACCACAGCACATGCGGCCGCAACACCATTACATCACTGAAGTGCGCAGCGCGACGAGCTGCGTATCTATTTCCCTCGAATGCCACTGGACTGACTTCATCAGAAGACTGTGAGGACATAGACTACTTGACCCCAGAGTCGGACTTGGAACTTGAGGGTGTCGCCTCCACTGCAGCATCTGCTGTCTACCGCTGGTCCATTGACGTGCATACTATGAATACTATATCGACTTGGGGAGAACTGTGGAACAACAACATGGGTGCAGATACTGCTACCGAGTCCTCCTTACACGACACTCCGGGAACACAGTCGAATGCCGACCTTGTGCAGACACTAATGATCAAGGTACATGACATCCTGGAGAAGAGGGAGGGAACGCGTCAGCCCATTCAGTTGCTATTCCTCCTTCCCACAATGGCGTACTGTTCGCCGTACCATCAAGCAGCCTTCCTCTCAATGCTTATGGCATTTACTACGCAATCGCAGTCTCATTCGGGCGATCCACCGATCCATGTTGGCTACAAGATTTCAGATGGATATCGTCCCACCGAGGAGGTCTTGGGGCGTCGTATTCGCAGAGCTCGCCTCAAGAGGTGGTACCCGCGTGGGGACAAGTCAGAGAAGCATAGTGTCGATGACGCTGTAAAACACTTGCTCAAGGACTGGCCATCTGATAGCCCTCCGACGGTCTCGTTGGATCCTCGTTACTGGGACGTGGCAAGTTTAACAACCGGCCTCCAACAGCTATTCTCCAGTTGTTACCGCAACTTCAAGCTCAAGGAACATCTCACCCGTGTCCTCACAGCGCCTAGACTACCCATTCTTCCACGCCCGGTCTCGTCTCTGCGATACATTCTCAATAAACGTACACCATTGCAGATCACACTCGATCAGCTGTTTTCAACCCGACCGGCGCCGGAATTACCGCCTCGTAGTGCTTTGTTGCGCGAGAGTAAAATGGCTAGCAGGACACCATCAGATGATATTCCCACATTAGATCATTTGTTCTCGTCCCTCCGAACCGACTCCTTATTTCAACAGGAATACATCACCCACCTTGACGCCAGCGCACAACATGCTCGCAAGGAGTCCCGAATGACTTACAGAGTTGCGGGGAAGAATCGCATCGAGACACTCAAGAACCACTATGCAAAGTGTAGAGCCAACTACATGGAGGGTATGGCCACTCTCAAACAGAATCTCGGTCCAACGGCCGATCCATATGAGCAAGCACTTGATCGGTTTGGTCAGTCGCCGCCGATTACGGCAGATGTCCTCTTGCGATATCTCGCATCCACCTCGCCAATCGACCTCCCCGGACAGTGGAAAAAATGCTTGGTATCATTAGCTCTACTACTCTTGGACCTTCAGCGTGCTCGGAGATTGCTCCGATTCGCTCTGGATGGTCTCGAAGAAGAGTTTTCGAAGGAGCTAGAGAACGAGGGATGTGACGGGTGGAATCCTGAAGAGTACCCAGATTGGCTGTTAATCCAGGTGCGTTTCTGGTGTCCGCGTACTTGCCTCTACTAACACTGCTCCTTGCCTGTGTCAGGTTCAAGGCAATTTTCTCATTCGTCGCATTCAAGCAGAGACTGCGATGGAAATGATATCGCCACAATCCGGGGAGAACACTGTCATGCAGGTCAACATGGGGGATGGGAAATCATCTGTGATCATTCCCATCGCTGCTGCCGCTCTCGCTGACGGCAACCAGCTTGTCCGTGTCATTGTACCGAAGGCATTGACGGTCCAGATGTTCGACTTACTTGTTGCTCGCCTTGGCGGCCTCGCTAACAGGCCAATATACCACCTTCCCTTCTCCCGTTCTCCCGAGTACGACGAGGATGGTGACGTGATCACACTTCAAATTGATGGTCTACAAAAGCTCATGTCTCAATGCATGGCTGAACATGGAATTCTACTTGTCCAGCCCGAGCACGTGGTGTCACTTAAGTTGATGAGCGTGGAGGAGCAGATTTGTAAAGGACAACCTGCGACCCACCCGTTACCGGGGCTCCAGCAATTCATTTTCAAGCACATCCTGTCGCCTAAATCGGTGAGAATGGATAATTATTTCGCCAATCGTTGATTCAGCTGACTGTCTAACCATAGCTGCCAAAAGATAGCCTCGTGGGTAGGGTGTTTCAACTTTCGCTGAGCCAGTCGCCCGACCACTCGAGCAAAAAGGACACCACTCATGCTGACAACCATGGCGAACACAGTGGAGATGCTCGCGGTGTTTCGGACAGCACTTTCAAGTGGCTGAGCCTTCAGAAATGGATGCATTCTCATGCTCGAGATATCCTGGATGAGAGCGACGAGATCCTTCATGCCCGGTTCCAACTCGTCTATACGATCGGGCACCAGCAACATGTGGACGGATACCCTGATCGATGGACGATTACTCAGCAGGTCCTCCGACTTGTGAAGAGGCATGCACATTCCCTTTCTAGATATGCCTCGGAGCCCATAGAGTATGAATGTGGCCCACCCGGATCATTTCCACACGTCCGCATCGTGCAAGCCGCCGACATTGGTCAACGGCTAATATCGTTGATTGTGAAAGACGTGATGGCTGGACAGCTTCCTGGTTTCAACTTTCAAAACATCTGCCAGGAACTACATCATGCGATTCGGAGTTTCATATCTGACGAGGACGTCCTTCCCGGAACAGCCAAGATTGTGGAGGATTACGCTGAGCACTCTCACCAGAGTAATCTTTGGAGTGGACTATTACTACTCCGTGGCCTCCTGGCCTCGAAGATCCTGTCGTTTGCTCTTGCGGAGCGGAGATGGTGTGTTGACTATGGCCTTGTCTCGCGACCGCGATTCAGAAGTGACACAATGCTTGCCGTTCCGTATCGGGCCAAAGACGTGCCGGCACCCAACACCCAGTTCGGCCATCCAGATATCACGATCATACTCACATGCCTATCTTACTACTATGCCGGTCTCACTAAGGAAGAGCTTAGACTGTCTTTCGAAATTCTGCTAGATCAAGACGACCTATCCACGGAATACGCACTTTGGGTCAAAGAGTGCGGTCGCGAGCCGGTGCCCGACTCGCTTCACGAACTCGGCGAGATCAACCTACAGTCATCGGAGCAATGGGACAAGGTCATATTCCCTCTTTTCGCTCGGAATCAAGCAACCGTAGATTTCTACCTCTCGCGAGTGGTGTTCCCGAAGGAAGCGAAAGAATTTCCTTCAAAGCTCTCCGCGTCCAGCTGGGACTTGGCAGAGAAACGAGAAAGGGTTACAACCGGTGAGTGAGCCTTTTAACTGTCCATCCCGTGTCTTTCAATTTGGTTACTGAATTGACCGTCAGGCTTTTCGGGCACGAACGATGGCCGATGGCTGTTACCCATGTCTATTGCCCAGCGCGACCTCGACCACCATAATGGAACCAATGCTAGGGTTCTCGCATATATTCTTCAGCCAGAAAATGACTCCTACATGGTGACCCGCGAGAATGGCGACCGATGGACCACACTCAGATTCCTCCAAATGGTAGTCGTTCAATGGCCCGCAATTCGTGTTTTGCTGGATGTTGGTGCACAGATACTCGGTTGTTCCAATCGCCAAGTGGCCAAAGCATGGCTTGACATCACCTGCGATCCTGCCGGTGCCATCTATTTCAACGAGAATGATGAATTGATGGTACTCACACGGAATGGCATCACTCAATCTATGCGATCATCACCGCTTTCTCAGCAGTTAGACCGTTGCGTTGTCTATCTAGATCATGCGCACACAGGGGGTACTGACATCAAGCTCCCCATCGGGTCCCGAGCAGCCGTCACACTGGGACCCAAAGTCACAAAAGATCATCTGGTGCAAGGTTCGTCTCCCCACCATCATTCGATCTCTCAAATTCATTGGTTGTGATTCTCAGGCTGCATGCGGATGCGCAAGCTGGGTCGTGGTCACTCGGTCATGTTTTTTGCGCCGCTTGGGGTTGATCGGAGCATCCGTGCTGTGACTGGCAAAAAGGATCCGAACGTTCGAGTCAACAATGTCGACATCTTATGCTGGGCAATACACGAGACCTGGAGCGATATTCAGCAGCGGGCTCCTTACTGGGCACAACAGGGCATGAATCATAAATCGAGATCTGACGCTTGGTCCCGTTTTTGCAATAATGAGGTCGGGCCAGACCAGCTGTCTGACGCATGGCTCCAGTCAGAGCTCAAATCGCTGGCCGATCTCTATGCACCCGTTAAAAGTAAAGATCCCTCGGGTACTTTGTCAGAGCTGGATCCAGGGATCCGTCGACGCTGTAAAGACCTCGGGGTTCTATCACTTCCCAGTGTACAGATGGAAGAGGAACAAGAACGGGAAGTCAACCGCGAGGAGGAGCGCCAACGAGAGGTGGGACTGCCTCCTGAGGCAGAACCAGTGGAACATTACCTTCATCCGGACGTCGTCAAATTCGTGGATACCGGTGACATCCCTCCATTACATGCGAGCAGTGCTTTTCGTCCCATCTTCACGACGCTCGAAAGGAGTTCTGCAGATACTCACGATGCAGACGTCTGGAGCCCGTTCATCTTGGCAACGGCGGATTTCTGCAAGCCGATCAAACTCGAGTCAACTGAAGGAACCCTAGATCAATATCTTCGACCTGTCCAGTGGATCCTGTCGCATAAAAACCTAAAGGACCACGACCAACTACTCGTTTTGCTGAGCCCATTCGAGGCCGACAAGTTGATGCCAAGTATCAGGGCAAGCGAATACGTTCATCTTCATGTGTACGCGCCTCGCACATCCCAGCGAATGAAACCGTCCGACGATCTCACACTTTCTATCCCTCTCCTGCCCACCGATTGGACTCCACCACGGGCTCTGATTGACCAGCTGAACGTGTTCGCTGGGCAGCTCTATCTCAGAGACTATCAGTCGTACCTTCGGCTATGTCGTTTCCTCGGCCTGCCCACGAAAGATTCGCCAGACGATACAGCAGTCCGGTGGAATCTTTTCGACATCCCTGGTGGTTTTGAAGAGAACGAAATCAGGTTCATAGGTTCACCGCTACCTTCCGTGTGCGCACTACTTGCCATTCGGAACAGAGGGCGACCCTTCACACAGACGCACATGGGCAAAATTCTTCAAGGGCAGGTACTAACAGAGAAAGACTTTGAGCGGCCAACGTCACTTGTGTCTGGATCCGGAGGCACAGCCCTCCTGCATCTGTAATAGTGTCTACGTCCTGATTGACGATAAATAGGCTGCTCGTCGATAGCGAGTTTTCTGAGAGTTATGTAGATGGATCCGGACTTATCATCTGCTTTGCAACCTTTCTCGTGTTCGTTCTACTTCTTCATGTTTACGCCCATGCCTCTAGTACGATGACGTCGTACTCCTTTCCTCTCTCCTTTGTACTTTACACTAGGTGCAATAATTACTTTTATCACGGAAAAAATCTTGATAAAAATGATCATAAAAGGCATAATTTTATCAAAATGACCCTGGTGGAAAAATTGGAATATAATTGTGATAGAAATA
>JBBPQV010000750.1:0-15625 GCA_038092675.1 Boletus rufocinnamomeus | reverse complement strand
AGGTACGTACACATTACCCCATTTCATTCTTGTGGCAGAGCAAAAAAAAAAACGGACAACGATTGCCGCATCCATGAAAAAAATGGGATGAAAAAGGGTTGAACAGCATGGTTGATGTTCGGTTTCATTTTTTTCTTGGTGCTCGTTTTGGTAGACCGTGTTGGAGTTGGAAGCTGCTGTGCAACACGATCCGACCAATGCAGCCGCATGGTTCGAGCTTGGCGTGAAACAACAAGAAAACGAGCGCGAGGCGAAAGCTGTTCAGGCGCTTCAGCGTGCCGTCGATCTCGACCCGTCCCATCTCCCTACATGGCTCGCGCTCGCGGTGTCGTATACCAACGATAACCATCGGTTGGGGACGTACGACGCGATTCGCCAGTGGGTGTTGCGGAATCCCAAATACGAGGCGATCGTGTCGGGCGCACAGTTGGCCACGGATGGTGTGGGATTGATCGACGTCCTGCTTCAAATGGCGAGGTATGCGGATCAACAAGACGGAGGCGTGGACGCGGAAGTGCAGGTTGCTTTGGCGGTGTTATTAAATACGACGGAGGTGGGTCTATAAAAAAAAAAGAATGTCACATCTGTTTGCGCTTTCTGACGAGACATCCTCGTTCCTCAGGAATACGCCAAGGCGGTGGATTGTTTTCTCACAGCGTTGGCCGTTCGACCGGATGTACGTGTGTTATTACGCTCGTGTGTCTTTTTTTTTTGTTTTGACGATCGTCGGATACCCCTTTAGGATTGGTTGTTGTATAACCGCGTTGGGGCGACGATGGCCAACAACGGGCAGGCTGAAGAGGCCCTGGAATATTATTTCCGAGCGCTCGAATTGAACCCTGCCTATATCCGCGCGAGGTGTGTTTTTCATGTCGTCTCGTCTTTTTTCCCTTGGCCACCGCTCAACGTTGAACCACCCACCCACAGATTCAATCTTGGCATATCCTGTATTAATCTCCGAGTGAGTCGAGTGTGCACACACGCACGCACATGTTTCTTGACGCTCGATTCTCAACGTGACTTTTTTTTTCTTGCTGTGTGTCTGTGGTGATAGCGCTATGAAGAGGCGGCGTCACACATCTTAGACGCGCTGGTGTTACAAGACAGCGATGGGATCGAAGATGGGACGGGTATGAACGAGTCGCGCGGTGTGACGTCGTCGACGCTCTGGGAGAGTTTGAAGACGACGTGTTTGCATTTACAGCGGGCCGATTTGGCGTCCATGTGTGATCGTCGGGATTTAGATGGTGCGTTGGTCGTTTTGGTCCGTTTTTGGTTGTGGGCTCATGGGTGCGCGGGTCGTTTAGGGTTCAGAAAGGTGTTTCACGAGGTGTGAAAGTTGAGGCAGGTGGTGTTCCTTTGATCTCGAAGTCGTTAAGCAACTGGTGTGGGATTTTGTCACTCGGTGCGATGGTCGAGAAACTGGTCATGGCTATATCATAGATTAGGGTGCTTGCTTTCGATAAATTTAGTCCGAACGACGTCAAACGGCGAATGTGGGTGGCGGAGTTGATTTACAGCGCTTTGCAAATCTCTGCGGAGAATGCATCGCAGAAAGCTCGTCGGCTAGAAATTGCCGATGCCAGGACCCCGAACTCGTCTCAGTGAGTGAGCTGTGGGCAGGCTGTCACGTGCCCAGTGAAAACTGACCCTGTTCCCCTCAGTCGTAGTCTGTTACCATATGTATTTGGCAACATTTGTCTGTTAATATCTGTTCATGTCTGATCCAAGCATGCAGATTGGCAAATGCCATCACCCATGTTGCCTTCAACCTCACGAATGCAATGGTAAACTGCAGCATTTGGCCCGACGTGCCAATGCCAGCCTTGGAAAGGTTCTGCCTGTTTGGTACTGCTTGTCGTGTCTCAAGTTTTGCAAACGATCTCTTTCAAGTCCTCCCTCACCAAATCTCTCATACTCAACATCTCCGAGTCATCTCGTCTACGACATTCGGAATTTCAGTATCTGGAATAAAAGCTAATTCAAACTTCGTGCTTTAGTTATCAGGTGAGGTATTCCAAACACGTCTGGAATCCCTTACTGGGTTGTACTATGCTATCCATTGTAGGGTGCATATATGTGGGAGCTAGTAGTCGCCCTCGCGTCCTGAAAAAGAAGACAATACAAGCAGCTGAACTTCAACACCATTATGACACACAGTTGATGGAACTTGGTTCTGTGCACAATAAGCTGTGAACCAAGGTGTCATTGATCGAAGAGAGGGATCATACGATTAGCTCCCCCACCACTGAGGTTGCTCAGTAGAAGCAGTTGGATGCCACAAAGACAGAGCAGATCGCCACTGCATGCCAAGACTATGAGAAGCTCCAGACAGGGAGTCTCTCCTTCTCCTCTTCCCAGATAAAGCTCCGTCTCAACCTATCCTGTTCATCCTCTCAGATCATTGAGTACCAGCAATGCCTCACACCACAGTTGGACACTCGCATTCCCTTTCATCTCCGAGTCACCTTGCTCATCATTTAGTTGCTTCGCTTGCATTTCGTCTTGTCTTGCCTTGCTGTCATTCCACTCAGACCACTCAGACCACTGCTTTTACCCCATACATTTATTTGTCTTCGCTGGCCTTTCCTTTCAGTTCTTTCTGCATGGAATACCCAGAGTCTTTTATCATTGTGTAGCATACATTAGCAGATGTCATATGTATGGGATCACATCAGAAATAGTCATATTTGATCATCTAAGAGCAGATTGTCTGATCATTAGGGAGCATTTTGCATCAGATACCCCGGATGCAAATAACATATGATGACATCTATGAGTGGTTGTGAGCATATTGTGTAATCACAGACATTCTGAAACCCACTATGTCAGGATCTGTTCTCTTATGTGTTACCAGTCAGAACCATATGTAGACAGATATAATCGTTAGGTAGCATGCATTACATTCCCATTTTATGAGACAAATATGCTACAGAGTGACCTTGTATGTACTGGCCAAGAAAACATAGCTAGTCATATTCAGACACACTGCAGCATAGCCACTTTTCACTGGGTGTCACGCTTGCCCTCTGACCCATCACCCATGCCATGCTGACTCACACTGTCCCCAACAACACAAAATACCAGATCCTCATTCTTTATGAACAAGGCTGCTCTGTCAAAGACATCTGCACTGTCTTTGGTTACAAAAATTTCAGCACCATCTCCAGCCCTTATACCTATTCCTGTTCCATTGGATGTCCTTGTGTCTTCAGCCAAGAAGACATTGTTTTCATTTGTAACATGATCCAATACCACAATATCCTCTATCTCGACAAGCTTCAAAAGGAATTGTGGGAGAAGTGTCATGTGTATGCTACAATATCTACTATTTCCTGTGCTCTGCAGTGCCTTGAAATCATGCGAAAAGGAGTATCATCATCATCCTTCATATCAACGAATATCTTTGTATTGCTAACATCATGTTCACATATCTTTTGTACCATTTCTTTGTAGTCAGATTCATTGTCAATGTCCATTCCATTGTCAGAGCACTGACATCAGGAAAACGGGGCGGTGAAGATATCACCAGACAAAAATGGCAAACAGACATAAATATAATATTTATAGACAAAGGTTTCCAGTCCATTGTGAACTGAATGGCGGAAAGACAAAAATGTGATGATGCAATGCAACAAGGACAAAGAAATTGTCAGACATCTTTCATGAAGCCCTCTTGTTGATGATGCTATATAACCTCTGACGAACATGTCGAGGCTATGCCAGTCTGTATCTGTTGAATTCAGAATGTTCAGGTCCTTATCATTATAATACAATGCTGCTACCAACAAGCCTGCCTTTGTCTATCCAATATCACACTGTGAGGACTTGATCTACAGAAGCTCTGAATGCCTGAACCCTTATCATTAGACATAACTCGCATATAGTCAGGTCTACTGTTATCATCTCCATACCATGCTGAGGGGAACTTGAATGGCTTGATCCTCTGATGCACAGTGTGACATCACTCTGTCAACCAGAGGGCTTCATGATTGAACCAGACTTGCTCACTGCAATAATTGCCTTCATCAACCGGCACAGCATCATCATCACTTATGTCCCATATTTGAATGAGACAGCAATGTGTAAATGTGTGAATGTGGAAAAGCATGTGGGAGACAGTGTGAGCAGCGTGTGCGCAGAGACCGTGTTGCTGGGTGACAGCAGCGATATAGTCAAGGAGGGAGATGTGGGTGAGCATCAAGCCAGTGCGGGCATCACGCACGGCATTGAGTATCACGGTCACCATTGTAGTGTGTCATGCAACCTTTGATCAAAACAAGCACCAGTGCCACATCATTGCTAATGTACTTTCACAACCTCTATATATCTTCATTGTTTTCATCAAAACCCTCCTCCACAGACAGACCAAAGCTCCAATGGGACTAATGCAAAACTGGAGAGAAACCACATCTTTGGCAGAATGCATCATGCCGATCAAGCATAGTGTTACCAGACCGTGTTGCACAATGACAGAGGTAGCGGAGATGTTCAAATCCTCTCTCCTCCACTTCAGTGTCCGCTGACAATGACCATGGTCACACCAAAGGAGGGATGGCTCTCCAATATCTGCAAGTGTAGGGGACTAGCAGCTGGTACGAGTTCTAAAACACATTTTGTCAGAATGTCTGCAAAAAGGGGGTCAATTAAGCCTACCTTGACAATATTTTCATAGCCATGATCCTTTTCTTTGTGCCATATAAGATTGCATTCGATCACGGTGTTGATGAGGCTGAGAACCCAAGGCACTCTCTCAGGCGGATAGTAGCTTCAGTTTGGAGAGAAGGGGTACCAGAGTTGTTGCTCTCTCTGGTGTGGATCTTCAGACCAGTGATGCAGCTGCAAAGGGGAGGTCAATCAATGTCAAAGGGAGTAAAATACTTTATCATACTTGGTTGATTCCACTATGACCCACTCTTTCTCGCGCAATAGTTCCTCGTCCTTGTTCCCATGGGCAGGAAACTTGTGCCTTGGCTCTCCAAATTTAAGCCTTTTCTCCCTGACTTGTATGACAAGTTGTACATTTTCTTTCTTTAGATTTTCGCATGCCACAAGCATTTTGGTGAGTTCCACTGACTGTGCAAGCTTGGACTGTAAATGCAAATACTTGTCTGAAGATGTTGCCTGCAATGTGCATCTTTTGTATGGACTTGATTTCACAATGGCAGAAGCATATGTAGGATTCACTGATAATGTCTACCTCGTCAAACTAGATATATGTCAGACAGAAGAGATGGAATGTGAGTGGGTACCTACATTGAGAACTGGATTATCTGGTTGCCCCTCATAGATCATCTTTGCTGAACATAGTAATTGCACCGGTGATGGTATATGAGACAGAGGAAAGTGTAAGAGTGTGAGTGCATGCCAAGGGAAGGGGTGTGGGTATTGCCAAAAGGTCGAGAGGATTGTGGAGAATCAGTAGAGAATGGTCGTGCATGTATGAGAGGGACGGGACATGAACAAGTGAACATCTGGTATTTTTGCTGTAACTTGCTGTAAGCTCTGAGGGGGCGTGTTGGGCATCACACCAGCAGGATGGGAGGGGGCCACATTGGGCGACTCATCTGTGGAATGAGACAGGGGACGTTGAGCGTCACGACAGGGGGGATAACTGGGAGAGGTGGTGGGTTGGTCACGCTATCTATGGATGTGGAGAAGGTCTTTGGCCAGGGGGTTTCCAGCTGCTGCTGTGCGTTTGTGCACAGTGGTCAAAGGTTCAAAGCTGGATTGATGGAGTGAGTACCTTGTGCACAGGCAGGCAGGCGCATACAGAGAATACATAGAGGGGGAAAAGGAATGGGATTTACATGGCTTCCTACAAGAAGTGTTTCATGTTGTACATTGCGATCAATGCTGTAAGTGACGATGAGATCATGGTGATCAGGAACATGATTTTGGGAGGATAATGGCAGAGCTGAGGGAGAGTGGGCATCACTGGGCGGGGAGGGTTGGCTGTGGGGGTATTTTATGGGCATTTTGGATTTGATGATTTGATGATGTGTCAAAGCACAAGGAGCGGGTCGCTGGTGGTGTCTCCAGAGTCCATATTGCAGGTAGTCAGAGATGAATTGAGCTTGCCACTCATTGGAGAAGCTAATAATATGGTCAGGTGACACGTTCGCACTCAAAAAAAAATTTCACACACTGGCATGGATTAGGAATTTCACTACTTAGATACTAAAAATACATAGATAATCAACGTGATTATGAATTACACAGTAAAAATGTGTAGAATGTTACCAATCAGCTAGTGCTGGATAGGGTGTGAGTGGGATGAGGGGATTGCTCTGCATGCCCAACTTGGGGTTGCAGGTACTCGGGACGTGCCCAAACATTGCCAACTTTCCATTCTTAGCATTTCTAACACTGACGTGATTTTTCATTGGGTGAATGATTGATATGACAAGAAATCTAGAGTGACATAGAGCATCAATGAGTGCTTAGCACTTGAATGTCAAATTGAATCTTGGAGATTGACTGTAATGACAGGGCCACTAAGTTTCCAATATCTTTGGAAGAACTCATATGGGTACAGCGGGTCGCCATAACACCTATGAGGATGGATTGAATGTATGATACCTACTTCAAGAGTACTACTACATGCTGTCCTTGTTTACAACTGCATCTCCTGAGTCAACTGGATGTGCAGTGCCTGAGCAGCCTGCCCTAGATATCTACAAGTCGCCAAACTCCGAGTCATAACTGTCACCATGCATCTCAGGTTGTGCTTGCAGGTCATCTTTGTCATCCGAACCAGAGTCTTCATCACCATCTAATTTACTGCTACTTTCTTGATCATGATCATCAGACACCTCATCTACAGGCCATGGTTCCAAGTGGGTAAACACAGGTTCGCCCCCAGTAGGTGCAGCAGTGTCTGCCAGAGTGGTATGGGTTGTGCCCTCCATTGAGTGTTCACTGTTCTCATTACTAGGGGTAGCATGGGTGTAAGAATGACCCACAGCAAGGCCCCAATGGTGTCGAAGCACCATATCTCGATCAACAAACCTGTAAGCAAATATATTAAACTACATGTATATGAAGTACGAGTAGAAATATTTCATACCAGTTGACATAGTAGTGTTTCCACATCAGCAAACCATCCATAGCCTGTGCAGGACTGTAGAAAATTATGTAATATTACAGACTCCAAAGAGAGATATCTAGTATTGCAGATCTCCACAGATCTGTCTAAGTTCTGTGGACAAATGAAGTCAAAATGAAATGCCACCAGAATATGTTCCTTGACAGACCATACAGGTAATGCAAGCTCCCTCTCGACAGAGCTATAAGGACTTGTCAAATAAATGCCACAAAAGGTGATATTATCAGGACTAATTACAGCACAGACAAATATGGGAATTGGACAGGAACAGGAACTGAGGAATGAGCAGGAACAGGAACAGAACAAGAAACACAAGCCAAACATAACCCCAAATGGAAAGCCACTCATCAGTCCAGGATTGGCTGAAAATCATTCTCGAAAGCGATAATATTACCGGGGTCGTTTGCAGGCATGCTATGAAAACACACATTTAGATAGATTGTTGTTACTAGTAGTGAATGGAACATACTCAGCAGAACTTGCCCATAGAATCCTCAGCTCTTGCGTTTTCGTGTTGTGTCTTGGATTTTCATGGATCGTGAGCTGCATTGAGTAAAACTGTGTGTAAATCTTTGAGTATCCCTGGTACTTGAATTTTTGATCCTCCTGGATGCCGGTTGTGGTATACTCATCAATGGCAGCTCGCAACTGTCAAAAAAATTAGTACTTGTGAGGGTAAAAAAAAGGTGGAATGGGTACTACAGTCGCTGCCAGGCAAACAGTCACCTGCGGCACTTCACCTGCAAAGACGTCAGGAAAGATGGCAGCTAAAGAGGAATAACTGTTGTAGAAAAATGACATGATCAAGCAGCCAAGTGCATGGGCAGCCATATTATTGGTTGATTCCTTCAATGAATGTTAGTTCTTGTAAGAATATTGAGGTTGACATACCTCTTCATCAACACCATCGAAGATGAAAGTAGAACCACAAATCAAAGCTTGAGCTTGGACTTTATTATCTGCAGGGGGGAGCTCTTCACCCAGCATGTAAAAGTGCAGCACAAGCTCTCAGGCCTTGGATTTCAGCATCGAGCGCCAGGTCATCATGGCCTCCCAGAGCTGTTGTCATCAGAATGCAAATGTTGCAATGTAAATTACTTACCAGGATGGACAACTCTTTCTGATATTGCGGCCAGTACCCTATGGAAGTGAGCACTGGAATCACTACCCATTACCTGGGCTCTACATATCTTGTGGCACATTCGGGGTTTCAGCCAGGGCTTCATTGAAAAACTCAATGCATTTATCACCAAGGAACTGAGGACAGGGTGTAAAAGGATTGATTGAAGCGGCATTGCACTGCGCGATCAGTTTTGCCCATTCAATTACGGCGTGGAAGCTGAGCAGATATGCACGAAGCTTGGTTGCAGGCCCATCCAGTGGACCTGGAGGTGCATCCACAGATGGGGCTTGAGGTGGAACAGATGAGGCTTGAGATGGAATGGGTGGGACCTGGGAGGAGACGGGCAGGGCCTGGGAGGGAACAGATGGGGCCTGGGAGGAGATGGGGGGGGCCGGGGAGGGATGTGCTGAGCCTGGAAGGGAATGGAGGAGAGGGCAGACAGAACTTCATTGCCACTGTGAGCATGATGTTGGCCCCTGACATTGGAATGTTGTTGCTGGAGATGGACATTGCGAAGAGTTGATGGATCTGGAGGACGGGGGAAGTGGTTGTGCTGATGGTATTTGTTGATGATGTCGTGAGCAACACTGTGGTCGGAGTGTCCCTTGGTGGACAGGGTAGGATCTATGTGAATTTTGTTAGCTGTTGACCCATTGATGCAGCCGGCTTACCTGGGCCACGGTCCCTGGAAACGGGGCAAACACCAT
The DNA here is from genome assembly GCA_038092675.1 of Boletus rufocinnamomeus. Taxonomy (NCBI): domain Eukaryota; kingdom Fungi; phylum Basidiomycota; class Agaricomycetes; order Boletales; family Boletaceae; genus Boletus; species Boletus rufocinnamomeus. The sequence goes on along the minus strand of JBBPQV010000750.1, from coordinate 6,687 downwards.
TTCCCGAGTTGTTGTGAAAGCATTCCTCCATGAGCAGGGTAGGATCTGTTCAGAAATGAGTCATTTATTTATCGACGTATGAGCACTTACCAATGTTACAATCCCTGGGGATCTGGTGAGCATTGGGGAGGCTGTTTGGATCTACAATATACGTCACCATGCATTATTCCCAAGGGTTACTACACTCACCTCATAGCGCCTTCTCAGCCACAAGTTCATCCTCGTCAGGTGATATTTCGTCAATGAACAGCTCATCAGGTTGATGATTGGCAAAATCCCCCTGATGGAGCTGTGAGCCTGAGGGATCCTGGCTCTCGCTCTTGTCACCTGGAACATTGTTGTCATTGCAAGACTTATATGGCAGAGGTTCTGACTGAAAGGATTGGTGTAATTGGCAGGTCATCTCTTCCAAACTATGCGCCAAATAGGTGCTTGTTAGAGGTATGTGGACTCATTGGAGCACCTGAGACGACATGCCAGGAGCTCCAATGGCAGAGCCACTCCGAGATGTTGGGGCAATGGATCCACCACAAGACAAGGGGGTTCTTGATCCACTGCAGGACAGAATAGCATTGAAGGCATGGCAAGTGGTGGTGGAACTGCGAAGGGTTGGAGCGATTGAACCATGATGGGCTACCGCAGAGACCAGAGGTGCCTGAGAGCGCGTAGCTGTTAATGGTGGTTGTTGTGGGCTTGGCAAGGATTTCTCCTTGAGGGGAGTCTTGAAGCCATAGCGCGAGCCTTCCATCAAAGCTTTATAAGCTGGTAGAGGCGCAGTGCGACCGCTGGGGTGCATCTGAGAGCTGGCAAGAGTCTTTGAGGTCATTTTAGCTAGATAGATGACAGATAATGGAGTATTCTGCACACCATGTTCCCAGAGGATTCCTTTGATGGATGGACCCGAGCATCGATAGCCATTGGAGCCATAGGATTCAATGGTTCATGTGCAGTGGCAGCCGCAAGCTTTGATATTTTAGCAGAACTCTGGGTCTGGACATGCTCAATATTCTCCAACTGAGCCTTCTGACCCCCTTTGCCCATGTTCACCCTGGAAGAACAATGGGTTGTCTGGGGTGGGACATCCAGGCCTGTGGACGATAATGAGCATCCATCAATGAACGAGGAAGAACAATGCATACCTTCACCACTGATGGTCGTTCTCATTTTCTTGCGAGGATCTACAGCCGGGGTATCTTCACTCTGCATGTGTGATGTATGCTTTTGCTTCATAGCTTTTGTCATTATAAAGAGTCCATGAAAAGAGACAGAGCAAACAGATTCCAGACGAGGGGGTGGCGAGATGCAGACTGCAATGGTACATGGGGAGCTTGAGGTTTTATGCACCCACCACCAATCGCAACCAGTCAGAATGCTGTTACATCACAACACAAGCAGGCATACTTACCTTCGAGATTTCTGCTGGGACCGATTCCCAATCTGGTCCTGATCGATGATTGTGGTGAGTCAGAATGGACCTTGAGCTTGAGTTTTCCAGATTGCATCATGGTCACCAAGTCAGAACAGTTAAGTTGTCCTGGCCATAATGCTGAATCCCGGCAGTCCTTGATCGCAGCAAGTCAGTAAGTATGTCACCACAGCAGAAGCAGGCATAATTACCTTCAGTGTTTCCACCACACAGTGAGTCAGAAGAAACATTGAACTTGAAGCCACAGCATGAGTTTACATGTACATAAATAACCAAATGGAGAGAAGTGATGCGTGATATACTCCACATACACAAACAAGAGAGTATCCGAATGATGGGACATAGTACAGGTATTAATTATTGAAAAGACACATTCCTACAGTATAGCAGTGATGATGAGTCTAAGGGCAAGATCGCTTCATCGTGTGCACTTCAACTTCCATCTTATGTTTCGCTGGGACAGTGATCCCCAAGTTTCTCCGGACATGTGTCAAATCAGTGCTCAGCTCCTGCACCTCAAAAAAAGCATTAAGCAAAATATCTCTGAGAACATCATGAGTGAGGGGGTGCTGAGTGAGAGGAATGCTAGCAAGAACAGTATAGAGTCTACCGATGTATGGTACGAGCCCCTGGAAGTAGGGAGTGAAGTGTTGTAATGGAACTGGGGTTATGAGTTCACCCATCTTCATGCTCCAAAGTGCCTTGACCTCAATGCACGTTTTGCAGGAAGTCCACCCACACAAACATGTGTCATGAGCATTGAGAGGTTGGTGTTCTGGACTCTTTGGATTAGAGTAGAGAACACAAATCCAGATGAGAATGTAAAGGATAGATTCCAGATCATGTTTTGGTTGGTGGGCAACATCAACCGCGGTTTCCGACCCAAATACGTGCAGGATATTGAGGGCCATGAAAGGGATTGTCCCCTAGATGATGAATGAGCATAATGGATCACCCAACATTGCTAACCTACATACCGTTTGTTCACCTCCAGATATGGAGGAGTCCCCATCTAGGAACTTTGCATAGTCAAAGTCAATTAGGAGACTGCAGCGAAATTTATGTTCCCGGATTATTTTCTCTCTCATGGAGAGACGACTGGAAACTTGTGGGTCCTTTGACTGAATTGGCCAGCGTTGCTTGTCACAAAAATGTACATCAATATATTTTTGATGCTAATGTCCTGATGAAGAATGCTGCACTGAAGGACAAGTGCTTCGTGAACTGATAATTTTATTAACACCCTTGACTCGTGTAACAAGAACGATACTTACCATCGACAATGTCGATGAGAACACTGAGGAGTTCTTGAATGCAAGTAAAGCTCTCCAAAGGCATACCAACTGGTTTGAGAAGTATGCGGCGTTGAATTTGAACCTCAGGTCGTTGGTCTTCGCCCAAGTGGTGCTGGATATAATCAGGTCAGCGTAGATCAGTTGAGTCATCTATCCCCCCTATCTGAACCGTCCATGCCACGATAAGATTAGGGACTCTGTAAGTCAAACCCTTATCTTTTATTCAGTTCAACATCTGCTCCTCTGTGTTGCTTTGCCGAGGCCTGTATGGTCCTCATGATTGCTATGCTCTGCTTCTGGTTCCTGTGACATTGTGCTGATGTGGATGGCAAAGGGCCCTCCAACGTTCTGATTAACTGTCCACTACCACGCCCTATGCCACATGTAGTCAAAAAATCTGTAGAGAACTGAAGTATGTGAGGTAGATCAGTCAGTTGCCAACAATCCAAGTTGGTGTCATAAAGCTGTGTTTTGTTATCCAAGCCTTTCAGTGCCACAAGCTCTGGAAATTGGACTCCTGCAGCCTGGTAGAAATGCAAAACATAATGTAAATTATTGGTGCCCTGGCTCTGCATTATCATTGGTTCTTCCAAGATGGCACCATCCAACTCATTCTGAAGGTCTTCGTTTAGTGGCACTGCATGGTAAAGTTTTGCAGAGGTGGGAACTGAGGCTGTTTTCAGCTTAAAGGGCATAAATGTCATTGAGGTGATTGCGTTTCGATGAGGTGGAGTAGCAAGACTCATGGCATCTGAGGGCGAGGGGCAGAGAAACGCGGGCGGGGCGTCTTGAAACAGACAAAGAATACATATACACAGCGGCTTGGAAGTAAAAACCCTGGAACTCCGCAGCCATTCCACATCCACGACCCATTGACATTCCCGAGAGTAATACATCCATGCTAACTAGTGTGTGAGAGAATAGAAAAACTGTTTATTCCAATACTTGTTAAGCCAGAAATCGGTGCAGAGTTCATAGGTAGTGTCCGGCTTCAGGTGCAGGTTGGCCACTTTCACAAAGCGTGGGATAATATGTGCAGGTGAATGAATATGGGCCAACAGAATCACATCGCCAATGCAAGAGCCATCCCTTCTCGTTGCATGCTTTAGAGAGTGTAGACCTGATGTGGGGTCAGTTGCAGGGGCGACATTGAAGCATTGCACATATGTGAAAAAATTGTTGGCGCCAGGGATGTGAAAAACAAGATGGAGTTGTATAACTAAATGCCCTGTCCATTCAAATGAGAGACGGAACTCAGGGAGTAACATGTGAGCACACCATTCAACCCCCCAGCAGGCCAGTCACTATCGGCTGTCAGACTGATGATCGTGCAATCATAACAACCAGAAGGATAATGTTGTGACAGAGGAGCAATGACAAGGGTTTGCACAGGCTCCACTGATTCCGGCTTGTGCCAAGTCTGTAATTGCACTTGGATTTTTGACCAAATCAGCAACTTCTCAGTTGAAGGGACGAAACGAGATGCAACTCGTCTCTGTCCTTCCACAGCATGGGACTCACCATTTGAACAGCAATCCAGACATCCAAGAATGGCGTCATGAAGGTCGGGAAGCCCAAATGATTCTGAAGCTTCAGAGATGGTTATTCTTAGAGCGGGCTTCAGGGCTAAGTGAATAGCCATGGTGGATGAGGCAAGGGTTCGCAAGGGCAGTGGAACCCCAGGAGGCATATCATTAGCTAGCGTGTGAGCAATTTGGAAGTAGTCCAGGACTTGGCAGGTCGGAGAACTATAGAGGGACAAATTCCGTGTCTCTTCATCTGGCTCATGCTCCTCTCTGTTCTCATTCTCGTTGTCATCATCATCACCATCAGGCTGGTGCTCAACCCTGAGTGTGGATGCAATCTGTGTTGCAAGATCGAATTGGAAGCATTTGTTAGCGTGATCAAGATGATGTGCAATTTGACCATAGTAGTTCTGGTTATTGCCAGCACGTGCGGGGTTCTTGACCTCAGTGATGTGGGCATGTTCTGTGACATCTGCACTCCATTGCATCACGGCACCCGAGTCCTGAATAGAAGGTATGATGTGTTGGAGAAGCTCTAATTTAGGAATGTGGAAATGCTTGGAATGCCCACCAGCAGCGATAATAGAATCTTTGTGATCATGAAACAACTGTAGGGCAGCATCTAATTGTTGTAATGCATGCTCATTGAAGGAATGTATTTGAGCGAGGTACCAGAAGTCCATAAGCACCCGGATAGCAGTGAGGAATCGCGGGGGAACCATGCCAGTGATGATACTGACAATGTAGCATTGCATAGAACAGTAATCATGTCCTGTCATGTGCTTCAGTTTGGAAACTCCATCCTTGAATGCATAATATCCAACCAGCATCCAGATGAGAATGAAGCAGTAGTCGATCTCTGCATCGCCTACAACAACAATGCACCATCATAAATTGTGATCGAAGAAGAACCTGTGGAAGTGGTGGAGAGACTCTGGCTTCAAAAATTTCGCCAGATCCGCTAATGGCCAGTTGACCCAGAAGGGAATATCTACACCATTACAGCCGTATGACTTTGCAAATTTGAGGAAATTGGTGTAGTCATTGGGATGGCATTTCGAGAATATTGCATGGATTTTGTGTCTGGTTTGATTGGTGGTACAATGGGAATGAAGTATATTGTCACCAAACTGGTTATACATCGCAGTGGAGACTGGAGATGCTCTCGTACTGGTGCAGGCAAGTAAGCTTTGTTCGGGAGTATCAGCAATGTATGCAACAAGGGGTGTGTAACAATAGCACAAGTTACCAACTGGGTCGCTCATCATGACACCGAGGGAGGTGGCAACTTTCAAAGGATGCAGGACAATGTCTAAACATTGGTGGAATAGGTGATTGGACAAGAGCCCACAGACTCGGGACTTCTTATGGATGAAGGAAGGGACTGGTAGGAGCACGAGGAGGAGGAGACCATGGAGTGAGCCCTTTCTACAAATGTCAGGATCAATGTTGGCGAGGCTAATGAGTAACGGGTGTGCCATGCGATTTCCAGACATGACTGAGATATTTGTCTTGTCAGATGACAGCGTAACGCCTAACAATGTGGTGCCCACTGGTATGTTGCTCTGAAGTGAAGAGGTAAGCCATAACTGAAAGGAGGATGTCTAATGATCTTATTGTCCTTACCTGTAATTCCCAAGCATGATTTCCAGAGAGCCAATTATCATAGATGTGCACCAACCGAGCAGCTGTTGACCATACCCTCCGAGGAACAAAAGAGATATGATGCTCGAAAAGTGGATGGCTGAGCAATGTCTGTAGGCACTTGATGGGATCCCGATAATAGAGCGTCACAGCACACTTTGTTGAAACCAGTGGGCGCATGGTGAGGGATTTCCAGGGTGGCCCAGATGGTAACATCTCCATGTGCAGGCGCAGTTGTCTTGCAGACCGGAATGAAATCGGAAGTGACTTTATCTGTCAGGTGTCAACCCCAAATCAGCTGAGGCTTGGAGAGGGGAACATGAGGTGAATACTAACCAGATCTAATGACAAAAAGCTATCAATTGCTGCCATGCTGAGTCCCAAGCACAGAAGCCAGGACCCAAGTTGCCAATCTTTCCGTGAAGCAAACGGATAGAACAGATTCTCCTGGCGCAGCGAGCCATATTTGTCAGCAAAGAAATCATCCATCAATGTCTTGCCTCCAGGAAAAACCCGAGGTACGTGCGGATGGTGTTCCACATTACCAATGAGGGACGGGTTCGAGTCCAAATGAGACGGTGGTGGTTCCAGTTCGTCAGAATAGATGTCAAAATCCTCTGGGATCTGATTATACAAGTCATCAAACTGAGTGTCCATAGGGGGACTTGGGGGCGATTGGGGATAGGGCAACTGGGTGGTTGCTTGGGTTGGGATACCATGGGGATGGTCTACTTGGAGGATCAGCAGATGGTTGGCTGGGATGAGAGAACCACAGGCGTTTGAGGGTTGATTCATG